>JAJTUV010000250.1:417500-480000 GCA_021653895.1 Mastomys natalensis
AGAATCAATAAAAATCTGAAAAAATAAACATGTATTGCATTAGTTAAAAAGGTCACAAATGGCACATATGATATCATTTCAATAACCTATTTATTTGCTTGTAGAACGTAATTTTGTAAAATTTAACTTTTGTACTAAGGGAAGGTGTTAAGAAGGATAGACTGTGCTGAATTATTTTTGTATATGAATTTGTTTTAAATTCTATTTCTATCAAGCATCAGCCTCATGATTTTTTCTAGCTTCACCAGTTAACTAAGTATTTCATGATAATTGTTACACACACAAACACACAAGCGTGCACAGACAAAACATCTGGGAGCTGGGATGTATCTCAGTTGGTAGAGAGCTTTCCTCCCATGTACAAAGCCCTGGATTTGATTCCCAGCACTACATAAAACCTGGGCTGATAGTGTGTGCCTGTAATGCATCTAGCAAGTATAGGAAAGAGGATTGGAACTTAGACGTCATCTTTGGCTATTAGGCAAGTTTGGGGCCATCTCAGACATCAAACTTCATCTCCGAACTAAAAGAGAAATAAGTATCTCTGTAAATTAGAATAGATGTTGTATATTTCACTTTCATTTTGTTGTTGATAGTGGTTTAGGTCATCTAGAACAGGTTTAAATCCAGCAAGCATTTAGGGCAGCTTCAGAGTCTTTCTACTACTGAAAGCCTATCTTTCTCATTATTAGTCATTCCTATATTATTTTTTCTGGTCATATCTTTCAATGTCACTGGCTAATAACTTATGTTTTAAAAATCACACTTTGAAATATAGTTCTGGGGATAAAAATCTCATTTTAAATATTATCAAACAAGGTATGCTTCATAGATTCAGAAAAAAATGGCAAGATTTAGTTTTTTAAACTATACTTTAAAAAAGGTGTGACTCTGAACCAGGTTTGCAATATTAAAAGACTCTTGTGTCTCACTACATTGGATTGGCAATTCTTTGAGCTCTTCTGGGAATGAGATCTGGGCATAACACTCTTTCTTGAGAGCTCTTTGGCTCTGTGATCAGCAGCTGCCTACCTCACTCTGCTCTACCAATTGTCAGATGATGCTTTTCTCATGAACCCAAGAGATGTAATTGTTCTCCACTGGCCAACTACTCGGGAAGGCTAGCTCCACCAAGGTCTAACAACACCCAGGCTGTGTCCTTTCTCTTGCCCACCTGAGTTGCTGCTGATGAAAAATACTAGACAGCCTTAATATTTTAAAACTAGTCAGATAACTCAATGGCTGGGCAAAGAATTTCCTATCCTAATTTTAACATTAGTCTTTCCCATTCTCCTTGGCCTCCGCCAGTGGCGGAGGCTACATACTATAGGTGCCCACGAGAGACCTACATGTCTGCTGCTTCCTGTCTGCTCCACAGCCTGGTCCAAATCCGCAGTCCTCCCTGAGTCCCCTTCTCTTCTCCTGGAACCTGGAAATCCCACCTTTAATTCTCCTCCCACTGATTGGCTTCTGCCATCTTTATTGACATAATCAAGAGACAATTAGGGAACCAGATTTTAGTATCAGCTCCTCCCCACTACCGTTTACTACAAGTGTTTTTAACTTTTTAGTATCAAGACTCTCTTTTTGTGCCTTTCTTTTTACATCAAAGGTCAGGTTTTATTAACTGGTTTAGGCGATCTTTGAAGCCTACACAAACATTTGGTTTCATAAGATACTATATTTATGGCGTAGCTGGACTCAACTATGGCCTTAAGAATGATTCTGGTATGTGTGTGAGTGTGTGTGTGTGTGTGTGTGTGTGTTACATCAGTGTCACATGTATCCCAGAATGCCCTTTACTCATTCTATATCTGATGCTTGCTTTGAACTACCAGTCTTCCTGCTCCTATCTACACCACAAGCTGAAATTGCAGGCCACATCACCCAAATCTAGCTTAAGTACAGTCTTTCCAAGTTTCACTAATGAAAATGTAGAAGTTCTTAGAAAACCTGAAGAAAGGGATATTTTAATTTCAAAATAAAACTCACAGACTACATCCTCAAGGATTTTAATGTCTAAGTTTTTATCCAGAATTCATTAAAAATTGTAAATGATTACTTGGTAATGCATAATAAAGTGAAAAATGGGGAGTAAAGCATTACTTTCAACTTCCAGGTCTATACTAAGCCTATGTTGATAAATCACACTGTAGTAGTACTCCCATCAGAAGCAACTCATCCTTTTAAAAGTCCTGTTAGAACTGGAGCACAACTGAAAACAGAGCTACATGGAAACGTAGTAAAGGTGACATCGTCTGGGTCTCTGCCCTCTGGCTCACCTTTTCCTTTCCTTGTGCAACTACTACTCAAGCTAGTGGCATCAATTCTTCCTTTGTGCTAAGTATGACACACTTCACATCATGTCCTGTTATCTTGCTGTTATTCTTGCAAGTCCATCTTTCTATGGACATGTCATCCTGACATGGGGTCCAAATGCAAGGTCAGCCACACCCAGGAGAGAAAATTGTGTGCCTGCCTTGTCTGGGCACAAGAAATCACAACTCACATTCAGAAATGCATGCATGCCTTCATACATACATACATACAGACAGACAGATGGCATACAGACAGGCAGACAAGGAGGCAGGCAGGCAAACAGACAGAGAGACAGACAACTATCTCTGGCTCTGTTCAGGACTCAGTGATCTCACTTCTCTTCTGTCTATATGCACAGATGGTTTTTTAACTATGTTGACCCCTCTTTCTTTTTAAACATGTCCGTATCTTATTGCATGTTTACCTAACATCAGTCTTTCTTCATCTCTGTTTTAAATTCCAGTTGCTGAATCCAAGCCTCAAGCCTCATGACTCCCCACTGTCTTACTTGTCACTTATGAGCCCACTATCTGTCAGCAAGGGCACCTTGGGAAATGTCAAAGGCTGATCAGCATGTCATGTTCTTGCCATATGCAAACTAAGCATTTACATGTAGGCACTTGGGGCAGAGTTGGGCACAGAAAATGAGGCACTTCTTTCTGGTATTTCAGTGTCAGGTTCCTATTCGTTTGAGAGGAGAGGAAGCTTTCTGTAGCCACTTGAGGATGAAAACATGCAGATTCTGCAATTACTCAGTCGTTTCAAATTCAAAACTTAATTTTCTAAAATTCAGAGCCCCTACCCCCTTCCTTTAGAGTCCCCCACCCCCTTTCTCCCATGCTTGACTTCCAGGTGTTCCGTGGGCTGGAGGGAGAGTCTTGGTGTTTCATGACCTATTTTGAGTGAGGTGTATACATACCAGTTTGTAGGTAGATGCCTTTCTCATTGGCTCCCAGGGCCAGATTGCTCTCTCTAGAACAGAATAGGACAGAACGTCTAGGCAGAAAGATGAGATGTAGTCACTGGGGAGAAAGTTAGGTCTAGAGAAGTCAAAGAGAAAAGATTATTATTTTCACTTAAAGGGGTGTATTCTTTTGAAATGAGTTGAAGCCATTTTCTATAGAAGAGACATTTTCCATGTTGATTTGTAGTACTTCCTTGGCTATAAACTCTACTCAATCTTGCCTAATATAGAAGGAGTCTTAGGTCTTCCCTCCAGCTGCTAATTTTGGTTTCTTTTCTAGGATGCTGCATGTTCAGAAGCTTTCTTTATTAACTACTCAGAAGTAAGCATCAGGGTGACACAAGATATTGCTAGCTGGCATTCTGTAGCCCACATTGGTGCATGCAGGAGATGGTGAGCTTCAGCTGTCCAGTGCATCCTCTGTGCAGCATCCCAGTTCACACGTGGCTCTGCAGCACTGGGACAGGCTTGGGGGGTCTTCTTTGCTCAGAGTCCACTTCTCATGAGCATTCAAGTCAGAGTCTCAGCATGGTGCAAAAGTCTGTCTTAAAACAACTCTTCAGAATATCATAGTTTTAAGCCGTGTGGGTTTCCTTTCTCTGTCTCTGTCTCTGTGTCTCTGTCTCTCTCTGTGTCTCTGTCTCTGCTCTCTCTCTTTCTCTCTCTCTCTCTCTGTCTCTCTCTCTCTCTCTCTCTTCTCTCTCTCTCTCCTCTCTGTCTCTCTCTCTCTCTCTCCCTGTTTCTTTTTCTCTCTGTCTTTGTCTCCCCTCACCCTTGCCTCCTTTCCCTTGCTCTTATAATTTGGTTTAAGGGTTGGGGGGCTTGGGAAGCCAACTGTTCAAAACCAGATTTTTTATTATTATTATTATTTTAATCTCTAGTGTTTTGGTGTTTATTTTTTCCTACTGGATTGTAGATTAAATGGCTACCACGTGGTATGCAAGTCCTAAAACTCGTGGTTACATACTTGGGTGGATGGGTGTCTGTGTGTGTGTGTGTGTGTGTGTGTGTGTGTGTGTATAACAGTTTGGATTGTGTGTGGGGGCTAGGAATGATGATCTCAACTGTTCTTCCTCAGATGGTTTATAGCTACTATTTTGCTGTTGTTTCCTTATTTGTTTTTTGAGGCAGAGTCTCTCACTTCCCTGGAACTAACTTGATAGGCTAGGTGTTGTGGGAGATCTTAGAAATGCCGTGGCTGTCCGGCTCTGCTAGCTATCTGGACTGCCTACCATGTTCACGAACTAGAAGCAGTCAGGGTCAAGAGCACCCCACAAGACGTTACCATGGTGGCTAGTTCCATCGATCAGCTCCATGGAGACCATGCCACAAAGCATAGATCTTGGGCCAACCCAGTCACTGTCACCCTCATGGTTCTCTGCTAAGCCCTAGACAATACCCGCCATTCTCGCTGTTCCTGGTAGAATGAAGACTCTTAATGTTTAAAGTTTATCCAATGGATTTATATATTTGGAAATGCTTAATACACAAGATGCCCAACCAATTAGAATTGTTACCCAATATCTAACCTTTAGATAGAAATTGCTACCCGGGACTGCTAGATCCATGGTTCTTCCTCCACGTTGCTTCCTCTCTCCTTCTCCTTCCTCCTCACCCTCCCTTTCCTCTCAACTCCTCACTCTGCCTACCTCTTCCACTGCCCATTCACTGAACTCCACTGCAAATACAATGTGACAGGAAAATATCCTGGTACAGCTAGGGGCTATGTAGCTAGTAGTCTTCATTTCCTGTGTGGTGGGATGACAAGTGCTTTTTAAAAAACAAAACAAAAACTGTGTTCTCCAGTTGATCTCCCCTGCTTGCACTGTTTGTTTATTTATTTATTTTTATTGCATGAATATATCTTTTGGTGTTATTTGTTATAATACTTTTTTTTTCTTTTAATATGTGAGTACACTGTCACCGTCTTCAAATACACCGGAAGAGGGCATTAGATCCTGTTACAGATGGTTGTGAGCCACCATGTGGTTGCAGAGAATTGAACTCAGGACCTCTGGAAGAGCAGTCAGTGCTCTTAACCTCTGAGCTCTTTTCTCTAGCCCTTGTTATAATACTTAAAATCCTAGTTTCTAGATAAAAAAAAATTGGCCTGACTAAAATTTGCTGTTCTGTGTACAGCAGCTTTTATTTTATTTATATGTTTACTATATACTTTATTTTATTTATATATTTACTCGCTGGAGGCTGTCGGGGAAGTTCTTGTTTCTACGATGCTTTTAACTACTTGATTTTCTGAAGCAGATAACTGTTTTGCACACCATAAATAAATAAGTGCGCAAATCAACACAAAAATTAGGCTAATTTTTCATATAGATATCAAAAACTAAGATTTTAATATTATAATGAAAAATCACAAAAAGGTACATCATATACTCTGTACTATTAACACCAGGTTTTGTTTATTTTGTCTGTGGCTCTGGATCAGTATCAAGAGTGAACGTTGTTCTGCCCATATGCAGCATTTTAAGCCATGTCTTTCCCATTTGGCTTTCTTTGTTCTTTTACAGTGCAGGTCTTATATTCTTTTACCTTGCACACACTTGGCAAATGCTTAGCCACTGAGCTATGTCCCCACGCCCTGTTTGGTTATTTCTAATCTTCACCACTGCATTCAAGAGGGAATTGGCAAGGGTTGTTTAAAACGACTCAAAGGAGAGGCAAATGATTTCTGAGGGAGAAAGCAAAGGAAGTTCCAGAACACAAGGTGTACATGCCTGAAGGCTGTCAGTTCTATGGCATTTATTCAGCAATTCAGCCATTTTCTGCTTTGCTGTTGACCTTTGCCAAGTCGAAACTCAATGACAATTCTGAAAGAACATAAACCACAATACAGGGAAAACTATCTAAGTTGAATCTCTAGAGCCTAGTTTTGGTTGAATTCTGTTTTAAAAAGTGGAAACAACGTCACTTTTATCTGACATGTCATGAAAATTATGTTTGAATAGCTCTAGATTCTGGAACATTCTATCACACTGGACTCAGGGAAAGCCCATGTATACATGTAGATAAGATCTACCACCTTAGATGCACTTTGAGGAAATTATCTTTGATTAGCAATTAAGTTTCCCATCCAATCAGAAACATATTTACCTAACCCACAGAGGTCATTCCTCCCTTTTCACAGAGAAAAGGTAGCCTGGACTATTTGCTTGGAGTCCTTGGGACGTTTGGGCATGGTTTTGGTTGGTGATGACTCATTGACCAGAAAAGCATCATTTGCTACTGGAGAGAGGAAGACTTGTTTAAACAGAGCGTTGTTAATCCTTCTTAAACAGGAGGCTACCTGGATGACAATCCAGCACTTTCTATGCTGTGCTTTCATTTGGTGAGTCATGGTTAAACGGTTACGGAGTTAGTCATTGTAAAACCAAACAAAAACAAAACAAAAAGTTAGAATAAGTTGGTGGGTTCACAACGACCACAATATATGATATTTTAAGCAGCGTATTGTTATTGAAAGACATTTTAAGATGTCAAGAAGTTGAGGAACACATTAACACCTGGATGTCTCAGAGGAGCTGTATGTGCTACATCCTCTTTCCACAACACATGGTTACCATTGTCAGTTTCAGGGACAATGGGGACTGAATCCAGGCCTTGTGGGTGTTAAGTGCTCATTCTTTTTCACTTTTCTCTGTGTTCAGTGGAGAGACTCTGATACATCAGACTAGAATTTAGAAATACATACATACCTGCCATTTAATTGGAGTGATAAATCAGATAGCGAAAGTAGGATTTGTTCACTCCTGCTGCCTGTGTGGTAGACATTAGGAATTGGTTCAGGTCTGAAACAGGTCTTATATTCCCATTAGAGTTTTCTTCTTCTTTTTTTTTTTTTATCAGATTATTTTTGTGATCTATTTTGTGAAAATACCACAGTTGGGGATGGATTGAGATGTAGAAGAAAGTATAATAGAAGCATTCTAATGGTTTCTGTTTGGTTTTGGATCCAGGACAAAAGACTGAAGTACGATTTTACCTATCAAAGCAGACCCGACCTCCAGGTTCTCCCAGCATCTCTCAGTCCCTACGTGGCATACTCTGCCCCAAACCTTGAACTTTCCAGCCCAAGGGCTGGGCTGCCTCCCCTTGCCCCCTAGAAGAGTCTCCTTCCTAGATAACCCAGACATTTTGCTTTTTTCTCTCCCTCTTCTCCTTCTCTCTATGAATGTGCTCTTTCTCTCTTTCTCTTTCTCCTCCTCCCTCCCCATGGTGACTCCTCTGACCTCAATTGTTGGGGCCAGTGAAGCCACCAGAGAACAGCTTCCCAATAGACCTGCCTGCCTGCCTGCCTGCCTGTCTGTCTGTCTGTCTGTCTGTACATGTGTGTGTGCCTGATGCCTAGAGAGGTCAGAAAAGGCCATTGGGTCCTCTGAGTTACAGATTGTTATGACCTACCATGTGGATGCAAGGAATTGAACTCAGGTCCTCTGGAAGAGCAGCCAGTGCTCTTAACCACTGAACCCTGACAACTTCTTTATTACCTTATATATTAGCCTTTTGTATAATGTTAAGAGAAATTGGTACTAGAATTGGTACAAACATCACACACATAAAAAAGAATTTGTTATTTTCATCTGAAGATCTACTAATAACAAGGACAAAATATGTTAGACTGGAAAGACGATCACTCATTCACATGCAGAAAATGACCGACAACAGTTTTACATGTGATGCTATGCAAGACTAATAAACTGAACTAAGGTAAATAGCTAGAAATTTCCAGAAAGAGTATGCAAACAAGCATCGATAGATGTCAGGAAACAGGTATGGTTAAGAGTGGCAATAAAAATAAATAAACATATAATCAACGATAAGGAGACAGCCTTGCTATTTCCAGGACCCATGCTACTAAGCTAACACTCAGCACAGACCCAAAGAGCAAAAGTCTCAGACACAAACAGTCCTAGAAAAATGTCTCCAAAGCCCACTTAGAAGGGACAACAAGCTCCCAGAAGGCAAGATGAGAGATCAGCAAGACTATGGAAGGACGGAGGCACTTTTATCAGAATGGTGAGGAACCAGACCCAACCCCCACTGAACTTCACGGGCCTTTTTGTTCCAATTTGTAGTTTATGCCAGAGTCTCCCTGTTCCTGTCTATTTGGGAGATGAGGTAGAGGTAGGAAGGAACAAACATATTGATCTGATGAGGAAGCCCTATGATTCAACCAGGGACCTTGAACTTTGAATGGGATAAAATAACGATCAGATTTTGGATTACCTCCATTAGAAATCAAATAGTGAGTTTTATTTGTGGAAAGAAATCTACATCTAAATGACTTTTAGCTAGAGTCAAAGTTTGTGTAAGCCAGTGCCACCCTTCTACCTAACTCCTTTCTCCTGTATTCTGTAGTAACACTGTTTAAATTGAGTATGGTTTTCTTTGCATTGCCCAGGGTCCTCTGTGGATAGTAGGAATGTGGTCCTCTTGCAAAAGTAATGGGAGCAACACTGATAGAAATAATTCCTCTTTGTAAAGTAAGTAAGAACTCATAGCCTGAGATTGAAAGATATGCGGGTCCAACTCCTGGAGTAGCAAAGATGAGAAAGGTAGGTTCAGGCCAGAGGTCATGTGGAAACTCAGATGTCCTGCCAAAACCGGTCAGAGGTTGGGGTGAGAAAAACTAAGTAAATGAGAAGATTGACAGAAGATGAAAGTTTGGCTTTTATCTAAACTCAAGAGTTTTGTTTGTCATGTGTGCAGTTAACTGTTTCCTGGGCACCCAGGTAAAGCCAGTAAGATGGTTGCAAATCTGGCGTCATTACCTTAAAGATGAGAGATGGGGTAACCTCACCATGTGTGTCTGTGTGTGGATAATGAGCAGAAGAGAGTTGAGGGCCCTTTCCTGGGTTGCACAAAATTCATGAGCCAGGACAGGGAAATAAGATGAGTGACGTCACAAAAGAGGAAGTGTTCCTAAAGCCAAGAGAACATTTCCCGATTCTATCCCACAATGTGGCCTTCCAAGAGACAATGGCAGTATGATTAAATGCTACTGTGTGTCTGAGATGTTCCATAGCATGTTGTTTATTGATCATTCATCAGAAGAGAGAGGGGAAAAACGGTTACAGACACACCATAGACCAGCAATACTCCTAGGGCTACGGTTTTTGAAAGAGAGAATGACTAATTCTACTGAATCCCAGCTGTTTTTAGTGAGGGTTAGATCCTGCTGAAGAACATTCATTCTGCAGAATACCTAAGGTAGTTTCTCCAGTTATACACAGCCCAGGAGGGTGGAAATCTTCCCCTGCCCCCAAACTGCACAACCAGCAAAATCCTTTTAAAGTATTTCAGGCCATGAAGCAACAGACTTTGCTCCTGGAGGAAGGTGGCTTTATTTGGAGTGGGGGTTGGGAAAACTTCACACTTCAGGAACTGGAAAGCGGCAAAGGTTCTCTTAGAGTAGAGTTGTAGTCCGTGTTGGGGAAGACAACCAGACTAACAAGCTAGTTACCCAGGAGCTAACAACCCAAACAAGGAACATGGTCCACACTGCAAACATCCCTGCTGTGTGTATGTGGTGTGTGTGGCTACTGTTTTGTGGTGTGTGTATGTGTGTCTGACATGTGTGTTGTATGTGTTGTGTGTGTGTGAGAGTGTCAGGTGTGTGTGTTTGTGTGTGTGAGAGAGAGAGTCAGAGAAAGAGAGAGAGAGGTGTATGTGGTGTGTGTGGTATAGGGTGTGTGTGTGTTTGATGAGTGTATGGTGTGTGTGTCTGACATGTGTGTTGTGAGTTGTGTGTGGTGTGTGTATGTGTGTGTAAGTCTGACATTTTTAAAAAAGATTCATTAAAAAAAGCTATTTCTGTGTCAATTGTGACTGGCTGGAATGTTATTTAGTACATAAATATCAGATCATGTGTGTTTAAAGAATCCAAGAAATTAGGGTATGTGTGTCCCTAATGCAGCAAAATCCTTTTAAATGCAAAGATAGTCCCTGAAAAGGGAGACTGTCAGTAATATAGCAGAGTCCTTCTGAAAGAGATTCGAAAGCTGACAAGTAAGCAAATAAATATTCACAGGATCCAACAGGCTGGAAGAAATCCAATTCTCTCATCAATTTGTGGATTGAAAAAAACCCTTGTGGTATGCCCATTTTTAATGTTGCATGGTGATTAAAAATAAGATTTGAAGCACTTGACTGTACAGATGAAACTGAAAATGTTATTCTCTGTTTCTCAGTGATATAGCCACAACTGAGTTCTCCTCACTCAAACAATCTCCTTCCCGTGATCTTCATGGAAGCCCTCTCCAGTAACTAGACAGGAGTGTAGAGATCATTTACCATAGTCCTTCTAACCAAAGGACGGGGAAATGGAAATGAAAAACATTAAAATACAGCTCAAAGTCAGACTGTTAGGTAAGAAACTTGATAAAATAATTCACATAGCCATCAGAACGTCATAAGGATAAACTAGATGTAACCAGTGAGACTATTGAGCCATATTTTCTATAAATCCATGGGCAGCTGATGTAATGAAGGGCTAATGTGGAACACGAAATGTATTAGAAAAACATGAAACCGTTCCTTTTGTATTCTGGGTGCATATGCCAAGAGTTAGAAAGAACATAACCCTTCATTCTTAGAAGTTCATCATGAACAGCCAAACTGTAAATTAATCATTTTTCTGGAACCTCCCTGAAAGCTGAAGATACACAGAAGTTAAACTGAGATGTTAAGAGAGAAGTGATAGCTGGGCGGTGGTGGCGCACGCCTTTAATCCCAGCACTTGGGAGGCAGAGGCAGGCAGATTCTGAGTTCGAGGCTAGCCTGGTCTACAGAGTGAGTTCCAGGACAACCAGGGCTACACAGAGAAACCCTGTCTAGAAAATCAACAGAGAGAGAGAGGAGAGAGAGAGAGGAAGAGAGAGGAGAGAGAGAGAGAGAGAAGTATTTGCAGTGGGAGAAGGTGGGGAAATTTGCTTAAGGGAGTAGGGAGTGGGGATGCTGAAAAGGACCTAAATCGTCACTGCCAAATGAATTAGTGCAAGCTTTTTTTTTTTTTTTTTATTGTGTTACATGATCGTTTTCTCTCTCTCTCTCTCTCTCTCTCTCTCTCTCTCTCTCTCTCTCTCTCCCTCCCTCCCTCCCTCCCCCCTTTCTCTCAGTGGTATTCAAGAGATTAGCATTGGATATGAGAAAGAGAAGGTTTTGAAAGTTTAGGAGTAGGGGTATTTCCAAATAGGGAGTTTGGTAGGCAAAATAGTCTGGGTTTTAGTAGCATAATATAATCAGAACAAATTAGTCATGATGACCTCCTGGAAACAAAAGCATGATTGCAAGGTGGACATAACAAGGTAGTCATAACAACCTTTTGAAATAAAGGTAGAGTCGAAAGATGGTCATATCAACTTTTTTTGAAACAAAGACATGGCTGCTATTTCCTGGAACAGGCAGAATAGAACCATTTGTAGTTAAGGTTACAGGTGGGGCATAGCCCAATCCCTGAGGAACAGAGACTTAATGATGAGTGGGAATTAGCATACTTTATCTTTATTATAAAATGAATTTTGAGCCCAAGATGGAGGCAGCCTGGTTCATCACAGTAATTCAGTTAAGAAATTGGTAGACGTTGAATGTGAGCTTCTGAGAGGATGGAGGTCCTGGGGCAGCAGATACAAGAGATGTTTATATAGTTATATATTTTCCTTCAAGGATTTCACAAAAATAGATTGATGAGATCCCTGATAGAGCACTCTTTGTGGGGTGTGCCCCAGGAATGGGTAGGTCTTGCAGGATGGGTCAGAAGCCATTAGCAATCTTCTCTCTCATTTTTATTCTGCAAGAGTCTTAAACCACAGACCAAGGTGCACAGCTGCACCCAGGGACCTGACTGGGGCTGGACTGAGGAATGTTAATGTTTTCTGTGGAAAGGAGAAGCTTCCTGGTCTTGGAGGAGGGAGAGGGATATGCACGGAGTGCAGAACTATAGCTGATCAGTGGGAGATTTAGATGCTCTGGTCCACTGAGTGTAACCATAGCTACTGAAAATCACAAACTCAGCTCAACTCATCCTAGAATGACTCAATCCTTGATAAAGAAGGTACATGTTAAAGTACACCCCATGCACATTCCCTCATGACAGCAGTCACAGTGTGTGCAAGGGATCGAAGCTCAGCTGGAATCCTCATGAGAAAGGGAGGACAACATACTGAAGGTGAAGCAGACTATGAGGAAACCCTCTTGAGATCAGCCCTCCCCACCCCACACTGTGAGGCAGGGTATCTCTATATACTTTCACACTGTAACCATAGCAATTGGAAACTCAATGCAAATAGCCCTTCTCACAGACAGCACTAAATCACAACTTGAATGAGCAGTTCATTCTACTGAACCCAGCCAGGTTGAAACAGTATGGATACTAACTTTCACTAAAAGGTAATCACTCATTTCTCGATGACTTAACATTTTGTTTAAGTTAATCCTTTCTTTCTTCTTCACAAATAACTATCCTTCACCTTTCTTTGTTATCATATAAAGTATCAGGTTGTTTATTCTCCAAAGAATGCTTGTGGGTATCCTAATGCTCAAGAATTATCTACTGGGCACACACTCACTGTATTTACAATCCTAGTGACTGTCTCTCTGTGGGATAATTTTCATAATTACATAGCTTAGCTGTTCCATTTGCATTACCTGGCGCTCTAAGGAATAATGAAGGCAATTGATAATTATAATCAACTTTATTGTGACAGTCCTTTGACATACTTCCTTAGTTATTTGAATAATGTACACACAATTAGAATGGATACTACAACTGAATTTTCAGGTGCTGGGGGATCCATTACTAACACATATTCATTTTAGCCTATTGTGGGCATAAATGGACTTTCCCTGTGTTTATTTGATAGCCTAACTTAGGCTCACCAACCTGGAAGACGAGTGTATAATTTTAATTTGAAGTGTGGAGGTAGGGCAAGATCTAGAGCTGACATGCTGCCTCTTGTCAGTTAATAATCACTAATGTTGTCAGTAAGGGGCTGGAGGTGCCAGAGCTGGAGATGTAACAATAGGACAAAGGGAGTCTTGGGAACCAAGTACAAAAGGAATTACTGCTAGGAACAGGGCACCATTCTCTTTTCATAAACAAGCTGGGATTTGATGCTTACAAGTAAAATACATGCTTTTAAAAAATATGAGACAATTCTTGGATTCTTAAAATTAAAAATAAAAGTACTTGCTAACTTAACTGTGTATCAGGTCACCTTGGAAAACAAATGTCCATTGTATCAAGATTCAGGATGAATTGAGGAGGTTGTGGTAGCACCTGTCTGTAATGACAGTACTCAGAATGCAGAGAATTGCAAGTTCAAGACCACACAGAGAGACCCTGCCTCAAAACCTAAGCAAAACTAAATGTGAACAAAAGGAAGCAAAAAGTGATAAATTGGGTTTGAACTATATGTCCAAGATAGAAATTCTTGTCTTCTTGTTCTTTTCTTTTTACACCTTGTGCTGTAGATACCAGTTCACTCAGAAACAAAGCCAAGGGGCATCCTCAAGGAAGACCTCTGCTTCATTTGCAACACCTGGTTGCATTAGGTTACACCATTTCTAACTGTGCAGTGTCTCCTGGGAGAACAGATTCTTCTGAGCATTCCTTCCAGTACTGTGGTACTTGTCACCCTCAATGGTTCTCTTTATTTACAAGGAGTCTTACTTGGAGCCCAGTGCATTGGCCTCTGCAGTCAGTGCTTCTGAATATTTCAGTTTGATTTTAAATGTACTATTATTGCTGTTTTGTTCTCCATCCTCTGCTGTTCTCTAAACTTTACTTTATCTTAAGATATTCGTACTTAAGTAATATGACAACATAGAAGCCAGGTCTCACATTATCAAGGTTTTTAAACAACTTTTATTTATTTATTTATTTGTTTTATGTTGTTGAGGTTTGGCCTCTTGTTATGTATTGTAATGTTAAATTCTATATTCAAAGGTCTAGGCCTATGAGTGACTTCTATATGTTTACAAGCGTTTGTTGTGCAAACCTTGTTCCTTGATTCAAAACTATTGGTTGAATAAAATTTGCAACAGTCAATTACTGGAGGGATTAGAGGTAGGTGAGTTTGGAGTGATCTGGTTGGAGGAGGAGAGAAGAGGGGGAAAATGGAGGAAGGAGCGGGGAGAAGGAACCATGAGCCATGTCCAGGAGAAACAGCAAGTGTCTGGAGTACACCGCTGGGGAGGTAGGAAGGCCTATAGTTAGAAGAGTAGATTAGGGGCGGCCTCCAGTAATTGTTAAAGCCAAATAAAATAACCATAGTCTGAGTCTCATTTATTCGTAAGCTAGTCAAGGATAAGCTTAAATTGTTTGTACTACAATTATGTGAGTGTGTATGGGGTGTACATGGACTACCGTGTATTTGTGGAGGTCAGAGGATAACTTCAGAGTCATTTGTTGGTTTCCATCATGTGGGTCCTAGGAATCTACCACAGGCTGTCAGAGATGACAGGAGCTATCTCTTGCCCCCAAGAGGATTTTTTTCCTTTAATACTAGAGTTACGTATTTCCTTGATTCAGTCAACAACATAAAGATAATGCTGAAAACATGAAGTGATGGGAAGATGTATTTGGAGATGAGAAACAATATGAATCAGGAGATTGTCCTCGTAGTGAGTTAGAGGAAGACAAGGAAAACTTCAGCTATGGTGTTTGAAGTAGGAGAGGAAAAACAGAGACAGAGAACAGTTTATATGTCTATAGAATTCTAGCACAGGATGATTTAAAGAGGGTGACAGTAAAGGATGAATTTCAATGCCCATAAGGTATGTGCTCTGTGGTATACAGAATAACCAGTGCTATGCAGGAGGTGAGAGCAGTTTGTAGCATCAAGATGCATTGACAAGCTTTACATGGGAAGAACTTGTATTCAAAACCTCAGTCCACATGACAGCAAACAAGTGCTTTAATTTCTCCCTGCATTACTTAGTATGTTCACACAGAAGTTAGCACGTGTGACCACAAAGAGGATTGTGCTGAGGACTGAGAGCATGGGAAGCACCTGCACACAGGCTTCCTTCCAGGCCCATGAATGGAAATCAAAATTCTTATGACCACTGTAAAGAAAGGCCTATTCTAATTACCCATCAATGATTAACAACAATAGAATAGGCATCATGGGATATTTACATGGGCGTTGTCTTTTGCCTCAGGTAGCTGGCCTGACTGAATGTCTAGCAGGCCATTCCTAGGAGATTATCTTCAGGGAACCTGTGTTTGAGGAAGGCTTTTGAACACCTGCTTCTTTCACCTGTTTTGCTCACTTAAAAGTAATTCTGAAAGGAAACATGGATATAGAACTTAAAGAAGTGCATGTTGCCAGAGAGAGGAACCATAGAAGGCAGGTGAAGGACGCAAGGCAGGGGCGCTCAGGCTGCTGAGCAAGCCTGTACAGTAGACAGGGTGTGGTGTGTGAGCTGTGAGCTTCAGAGGTCTTTCACCTTAGCAAGAGGGTGGATCCTGGGAAGGGCAGGTAGCCAGAGGGTAGGGACATGGGCCGGGCAGGTCTGGAAAGGGACAAATGGGAAATTGCTAGATCTGGTTGGGTGGAGCTCAGCCAATAAATCATTGTAGTTCATGGAAACTGCATGTGCCTTCCTTAACAAAGTTACTCAATTAAAAGCACCCCTTCCCCCGCTTCCTTACAGTGCTGATTTTAGTCACCCAGTTACTCATTCCTGAAGGCAGCTGGACAGTCCCACGCTGCTCCAGGAGTGCGTGGCACACAGTAACATCTGTTTCACTTGAGCAAGTGCAAGCAGCATTACACATCACCGAAACCATCTGGGCAGGACAGGATTGTTTCTGGAATTAATTATACTACAGAGATGTGCT
This sequence comes from Mastomys natalensis, assembly GCA_021653895.1. NCBI lineage: Eukaryota > Metazoa > Chordata > Mammalia > Rodentia > Muridae > Mastomys > Mastomys natalensis. The sequence continues at coordinate 433,646 of JAJTUV010000250.1, forward strand.
GTTAATGAAATGGAATGTGCCATACATATGTAAATGTGGGTTTAGATTTTTCTGATTTAAACAGTTTGCTTTGATAAGAATACTGTTGGAGCCTATCACTTGCTGTGCTTGGTAGGAAGGGAACAGTGAGGTCAGGTTGCTGCATGCATGGCTTTGGGGTGAGGGAGAAATAGGTTCAAGTCCTAGCCCTACCTCTTGGCTGTGGGGCATTAGGAAGTTACTTAACCATCTTCAGATCTTAGCTTGCTCTCCACCAAAGAGGTAGCATTGTACGTCTTCACTGTACACTGAACTAGCTGCAGTGTATAAGGTACCTTATTGCTAATAAGGTAGCAATATATAATAATAATAATGATAACAATAACAATACAATAAAATAATCCACAGCTACTATTACTTTTGAATTGCTATACTAGTTGTTTGTTTCCCAGCATTATCTCTTCTTGCAAAGCTACTGAGGTAACATCATTACTGTGCCTTCACAGAGGAAGTAAAGGAAGCTACAGAGAATCGGTTACTCGCTAGGGTTGTGAGGTTACAGGCAGTTGATGTGATATTGTTAGCCCAAGTCTTCTGAATACCATACCTGGTGTCCCGTCTCTGTGAGCCACGGGGACTCAGTGCAGCTGTGCTGGACTGACATGGTATGTTTTCAGTCAAATGCTTCATTTCATCACACAGCGTGAGATGCTCACATACTTCATCTCTAAGAAATGATGCGATTTTCTAAAAATATCACTTAACTGACACAAGACACTCACACATGTTGATGGGGTGCAGAACATCTCCAAACTACATAAATATTAAAAATCAATTGAAGCAAGCAGCATGAAATACGTACGGTCTAAGCCCAGACAGAGATATTCACTTTGGCTTGAGAGAAATTTATAGAATTCTTGACCGTGTATCTATGAAGTTCCATCAAAATATTCTCCTATCTCGAGCACCTTAGCAGAAAGGCATGGGATGGAGAAAACACGAACACCAGTTAGAGGAGCATGTGGCTGGGGCTGCAGAAGGGAGGGAAACCCTTGCTGAAGTTAGCAATGGTTTTAGAAAACACTTCTGTCTCCAAAGGTTTCTCTCTGTGAAATGGCTGTGGTGACTATGGCTTTTGTCATCAGAAATGGAGAGAGGGAGAGAGAGATAGAGAAGGAGGGAGGGAGGGAGAGAGAGATGGGCAGAGCAGAAAGATACATTGAAGTTCTTCGATCCCGCACAGTAGCCAGCCCTCAGCTTGCTGCCTTCAAGCTGCCAGGGGTAGCTGTGAATGTTGTCCCACATAAACCAGGAAACGTATTCAAAACACAGTTTCTTTTCCCCCTAACACAGTTTTGCAATTCTTGACTGTGATTCTTGTATACAACAACATGGGCCAGACATACTGAAAGGTTGGAAACCCCACCAGTGTCTTCTAAATGTCTTCCTTGCCTCTGTTAGACTGCCCCCTGGGTCCCATCACTCTTGGGATCTAGCTCAGTGTCTAAGTGCGAGCTCTGTGCAGTTCTATTCTTCTTCAGTTCTGTTTCCACCGCAAACTCCACACTCAAGACAGATGGAGCCTTTCGTGCTTTCTTATCTGACCACCATCCCTGTCCTATAGCCCTGCACTTCTGTTCCTTTCTGCTTTGGAACCCCTCTCCATCTTCTCAGTCCACTCCATCCTCATCTTTCCCTGTTGCCATCAAATCCAACCTGCCTTCCCCTCCCACCATGCTAAGTGGGATTCTGAGGTCCCTAGCACATTCCTCCAACGAGTGACCCTTGTTCCCTGCCAAGGCCGTCCTCATACACTGTGCATGTTTTCCCAAGACAGCTCACCTTATTCCATGTTCCTGAGGGCAGGGACTGTAGCTCTTCTGTTGCTATCACCCCCCCCAGGGCTGGACACAGGTCTCCTACGCAGCAGAGTGGACTCTCCATAAATACTTGTCGAATGAGTGAAGATACCCTTAAGTGTACTTTGCTATTTGTGAAGTCAATGTCTCAGGAAGAAGATGGAGTTTATGAGCAGAGCTTTCCAGCAAATTGTAATTAGTCCTAACATTAAGAGCATGTATATAATCCTTCCTATGTTTCTTAATTTGGAGTGATAATTATTTTTGCAGGTTCTCAGTGTTTGTGAACTCATGAGTTGTGAGCAATATCGAATGTGGCAGTAGATGGCTCCTGCTCACAGCTTATGAGAGCAACATTCTAGAAGAAAATAGCTTTACTGGGAACTTCCCTTTTAAAAACCAAACAACTGAAGAAACGAAGGGAATTACTTCGAAGAAAGAGAGACTATGGGTAGCTCTGAAGTATAAATTAAATGAACTCTGTCTTTGGCCTATATATCTGAAATACATATGCAATGCCGGAAACCCAGTGCCTGGTTTCATTATGACTTGGAGACCATTGGCATGTGACATGAGGGACCCAGTATGCACATATTGAGGGATTGTGTTCAAGGCTTTTGCATGGTTGTTTTCTCTTTGCTTGCTTTTCATTTCACAAGAAAGGACACTGGCATAGCCAGTGGTGAAGCAGCCACTGTAAGACACGAAGGAGTTTGTGCAGTCAGTCTGAGGAGCACTTCTGGCACCCATATGCGAAGGATAGAGAAGTCATACTCATGTCTCTGGAATCCTGTCCCCCTGAGACCCTCCTGACCCTTCCAGCAGGAATCTGTCTGTCTTACCCAAATAAGGAATGTGCCTGTCTGCAGAAGTGGCAGTGTCAGGGGCCTCAGAAGGATCTGAGAGCAGAAATCTGGGCTTGAACAAGTGTTGTACGACACATTCCTCATATGAAATTAGAATGACTGGTCCTATTGAGTCTTCCGAAGATTAAATGTCTTAATATGTATGAATTGTTAACTCAGAATTTAACCATAGGAAACTTACTTTAAATCAGATGGTGTCAATATATATTTTTTTGGTAAGGAAAGAAAGGACTTATTTGGCTTAGGATAGAAGTAGAAGAAAGCTGGCAGCCGGAGCAGGAAGCAACCAGATCACATCTTATCCACACACAGCTCACCATCTTAATCATATGTATATGTCTATATGTCTATAAGTCTCTCTCTATATATATGTACACACACACACACACACACACACACACACACACACACACATATATGTATAATTTTGACACAAGGTTTCAGCCTTGGCTGCCCTGGAACTCACTCTGTAGACCAGGCTGTCCTCAGACTCAGAGATCTGCCTGCCTCTACCTCCCAAGTGCTGGGATTAAAGGTGTGGGCCACCACTGCCTAGCTCACATATTTCCTCAATTTATTAATAGTTGAATAATATTACATTTAACAAACATGTTATTAAATAAATAAATAAATAAATAAACTTTGATTCACATCTGAAATCACGATAGTAAATTACTTAAGGTATGGCTTTGAAGTATCTGGGCCCTTGATTCACAAGTGTTAGTTGGTTTCTGCTTTTCCCTCTAGAAATGAACATTAATTGAAGGCTAAAGAGATAAAGTTGGAAGAGCATTTTCTTAAAAAAATGCTTTTTAGATGTCTTATCTTATTTTCACATATATGAGTGTTTACATGTGTGTGTATACCATGTGTGTGCCTGATGCTTTCACTGGTCAGAAGAGGATGTGAACTCCCCTGGAACTAAAAGGTAGAGATAATTGCCATCTGGTTGCTGAGAATCGAACCCAGATCTCTGCAAGAGTGAGCATTCGTAATGCTGAGCTACCACTTCAGTCCTCTAGAAGCACAGTTTCATTTGAGAGACACTAACGTTGGTCAGTTATTTCAAGATTGTATTCTCTCTTCCCGTAAGTTTCATCTTTGATTCCTCTTTGCAGATTAAATGAAACAAAAACAAATGTGCTCAATAGGCCAGGAACAGAAGGGCGTGTGCTGCCCAGTCTTACTCTTTCATAGTGTAGGAGAAGCTCACAGAAACAGCAATGGGCTGGTCACCAGGGACTGGGTTTGCGGGGCTCAGGGAATGCTGGTTAAAGCATACACAATTTCAATTGGGATAAAAAAGTTCTAAGGATTTGTTTTACAGTACATTCAGTACTGAGAAAAAAAAGCATATTAGATATTTTCAAAGTTTTAAGAGAATTGATTTTTGAAGACCTTATTTTTGCTTCATCCCAAATAATAAGAATGTGAAGTCATTCAGTTTAAATAGCATGATTTGGCCATTCTACAATACATAGTTATGTGAACCATCATGTAGGATGTAATAACTGTATGCAGCTTGTATTTTTCAGTTAAAAGTAAGTAAACACACATCGGCATTTCCCTAATTGCAATGCTACCCCTTAAAATAGGCTCAAGATAGATCCCTGGGTCTCTCAGTCTTGCCATTTAGTGGGAGAATCTGGGTGTTGCTGTCCAAAGGCTGCAGTCCCTCCCCTGTTGAGGTTTAAAAGTACTTCATATGACTGACCTGGGCAGATACAGTGCAGGAAGGTAACTAATATCCAAAACATTCACCAACTGGAGAACTCTGCAAGCTCAAAACAAGACAAGCAACAAAACAGCTCTGCAATGCAGATGATATCAAATCCACATGTCCTTTTCCAATTTTCATTTAAAATCTGTGTGTATGTATGTCTCTTTGTATCTGTCTGTCCCCTTGTCCCTTTCTGATGTATCCTTTTGATAACTGCTTCCTGCCCACTTCTAACATTCAGCATCCCTATTGGGTAAATGCCCAGGCAGTTCTTCAACAGTGAGAGTCACAAATGTAATGGTGTCGACACTAGCTTTTCTTGCTTTCTATTTTGCATTTTAACTATGGCCAACCTTATCCTGGAGGTGTCTTCACTAGATTCAGCAAAGAGATGGTTCTCTGTTAAATCATAGGTCAAAGATACTGTCAGTGGAGCTGTCAACTCAACTTTTTGAAGCTCACAGACCATATTCACATTTTAAAAATGAATACTTTAGTGTATAATATGAACACGGAGGGTTTGGGTATGGATAGCAATCTCTAGGAAGCAGGCAGGCAGGTGAAATCCCACACTTAACTATGATGAAACCACCACCCCTCAGCTAAGTTGCAAATGCCAATCAAGTTATTCCTGATAATCCTTGTCTGCAATCAAGACTTTCACCTGGGTTTGGTCTGAACTTAGAGGGCTAATGGGACAAGTCTTGACAAGGAAGAACTGTGGGTGGCACGGTTGAGAATCTCACACGGATGGGTGCTCAGAAACCATTGCCAGCAGGGCACCTGGAAGAGACTTCCATGTGTCTACGACAGCTTGACTACAGCTTTTCCCTCTAGAAAATGAGCATTAACTTCAGGGTTAGACACAAGGAGCATTCTCCACACAACTATTCACATCACACCCAAATCTTGTAGTTTAAACAAATGGAACACATTTTTGCTTTCATATAGTGAAAAAGTTTTGATTTTGAAAGGTTTTTATAAGCTTCTTTTGCAATTTGATGTTTTGTAATACCAATATACATGTTTTGGGGTCAAAATTATTATTGGTTCCATGCAGAAAGGTAGGTTTGAATATCCGCAGAGATTATTTTTTTTACTAGGTAAAAGTGTCTTATTTCTGTGACACAGAAGCTCTGGAAATGTCACCTTTTTGCAAGCTTTATAATGAGGTCATCTGTTGTTAAAGGAGCGTTAGAAGTCAGCAGGAATCTTGGAAGAAAGTCAAGTTTTATCTGCATGATACAAGTTGAATGTTGATGTCAGATTTCTGAGTGATTCAGAACAGGAAGCTAGTTATGTGTGAAGAGTAAAACTCAAGGGAAGGAAGGTTAGGTGGTCCTGGAGTCGTTCTGAAGTCATGAGAGGAAATCTCCAATCTGTACAGCAGGATCCATGGTGGGAAGGAACATTGTCAGGATGATTATATTGCTCCTGTGATTGTCAAGTTATTGGTAAAGTTAAAAGTACACAGACTGGACCTAGGCCTTCCTGCACATATGTAGCTGATGTGCAGTTTGGACCTAGGCCTTCCTGCACATATGTAGCTGATGTGCAGTTTGGACCTAGGCCTTCCTGCACATATGTAGCTGATGTGCAGTTTGGACCTAGGCCTTCCTGCACATATGTAGCTGATGTGCAGTTTGGTCTTCATGTGGGGCCTGAACAACTGGAATATGGGCTATCCCCAAAACTGTTGCTTGTCTGTGGGATATGTGCTTCTAGCTGTGCTGCCTTGTCTGGCCTCAGTGGAAGAGGATGTGTAGAGACTTGATGTGCCAGGGTAGGGCCATTCCCAGTGGCGGCCTCTAACCTCTCAGAGGATAATGGGAGGGGGGAGTAGGTGATTGGGAGGAGGGGCAGTGAGCGGGATGTAAAGTGAATAAAAAAGTTGGATGTGCAGTAATTTAATTCTTCCCAATGGGCCACATGCAGGTGACTGGTTCTTCCTCAAGTATCATAATGTAAGGACTACTTGTAGAGGTTACTTATATGAAGTGAAGCTACTTATCCTAAATGAGGCTCTCAGCCATTTCTCTTCTTTTTCATTGTGGCTTCAATGTCTATATGATGATATTAAATAGTATAGGAATGGTGGTACCGAATTTTTATGGGTCATTCAGATTTCAAAAGTTTGGTAAATGATTTCTAATTTATTTACAGTCATTTCCAATGGATTAAAAGACACTATGTGCAACATAGTAAAACAAGAGAACAATGTGAACAGTTTAAGCTGTTTTTCTCACAACGACAATCTGACCAGTATGAGGGTCTCGCAACATAGGTGTGCTTCCAGAAGGAGGCTCCTGTGAAGGGAGATCTTCATCTACAGCTGGTGAATTTTATCTTTTCCCAGGGATGTGTGTCAGACGGACCAATGGGAGGAAATCAAGATGTGTTTCAGTTGAACATGTGCCAACTACAGTGAGTCACAGCGTCCTCATCAGACACGCAGGATGTCTCACGATGAAAAAGGGCTCGCCCCACCCACCCTGCTCACCACGCTTTGCCAGACCTCAGCACTCTGTCAACTACTTTCTAGACATGTCACCATGCTCCTTGTGGATTGACAAGGAAATTGTAAAAGCCCTAGCCAGGACAGGACTTAGAGCATGACTTGAGTAAAGGCTGACTCTGTATACAGACTCAACACATTGTGTGTGTGTATATGTGTGTGTGTGTGTGTGTTTAATTTAAAACCTAAGCACTTTTATTTGTGGCCTTTAATTCATTAGCCATATATTTCAGCACATATATATATATATACAATACTTATTTATATGGCCAGCTGCTTTAATGAAAATTATAGAAAATATTTGTTTAGATTTCCTTTTTATATTTCATTTGTAGGATTATATAGGATGCACTTACAGAACTTAAAAAAAATAAGTAGAGAGGGCATGGTTTCAATGTAGCCCAGGCTAACCTTCAACTTGCTATGTAGCAGAGGATGACTTTGAATTCCCGATCCTTGTATGTCTACTTCCCAAGTGCTGGAATTACAGGTGTGTGCCACCAAGCTTCAAAGGAACTTTGGAACTTATCACAGATTTTACTTATAGATAAGAACATAAAGGCTATTCCTACCATCTATTATGGAGCTTCAGTCCACATTATGCAACAGTCGGGACAAAACTCTAACCACTCTACTAATTTTATGGTTTTTAAATAATAGAATTATTTAGGATCATATGAGATGCTTGACAAACTATTGTCAGTTAAGTTTGTTGAGAAATTAGGAATTTGTGTTAAATTCATGTTTTTCCATAATAAGTAGCCATGAAAATCACATAGAAATTTAAAAATAAATTAACAAATAAATGAAAACAGTTAAACTACCAACAAAGAGCTCTTGGTTGAACCAACCACTAAACTATTAAAACATTCCATAAATACTGATGATGTATGTGCCTAGACTACTGTGAACTAGGTGTTGAAATATGCACCTATTTGCATTTCAAGATGGTTGGACAGAAAATAGCCTAAAGTATCCAGCTAAAATAGCTAGCATGTCCAGTTACACAGAGAATATAATCATAATGTTATTCCTGGGGAAACTCAATTTTAATTTCAAGATGCTTTTTTCTCAGGATTTCCATTGCCACAATTTTATTATAGAGTATGAAAGAAAACCCATAAGCTGATATCAAAAGGCATGCTTCATGAATGTTTTGGGGAAGGGACTGGGTCTCATTATATAGTTCAGATTGACTTCCATCTTGTGATCTTCATGTTTTAGGCCCCCCCCCCCCGCCTAGTGCTATGATCATATGCTGTGCCACCAGCTATTAGCCACTAGCTTGGCTATTTCTATGTGTATGTGTAAGAATTTACAATGGACACCCTGTACAAAATGGCTGCTAGAATATTAAAAATAGTGACCTAATGTTTTTATTAAGTTCTGAATAATACACTACAGAACGTATTGAAGGCTATCCTTTTAGTTTTAGGGTTATAAGGATCTCATGTTGTTTTGTATTCAAGAATAATGTAAAAGGACAGAGACCATAGCACTTGGGTTGATGAAATGCTATCAATAGTCTTGTGCCAGACAGAATCCCAGGCCAAGATTGAAGTATGGGGAGAACATTTCACAAAGGATTTTGTAAACCTCAGTGGTCTAAGACTATTTATTTTCCTTCTTATTATGTCCTTGCCCCTTAGTTCAGAGAACTCCACAATACAATCAGCAAGAAAGATATTTCTGACTGTGTCACTTTGCTGTGTGAGTGTGGTGCACGTGTAAAGTGTATTCATGTGTGGTGTATAGATATGTACAGCCGGGCTAGAGGAGGGTATCAGGTGTCCTGCTGTATGATGCTCTGCCTTATTTCTTTGAGGCAAGGTTTCCCACGGAACCCGGTGCTAGGATGGTGTCCTTCATGCCCTTTGAGGTCCTCCTTTTTCTGCTCCCCACATTATTGGAGTTACAGGAACATGTAATCACTCCAGGCTTTTTACATGGGTATTGGGAGCCAAACTTAGATTCTTAAGATTACACCTCATGCACTCTTTCCCTCTGTGAGGCACCTCAACAGCCCATGTCACTTTGTGACATCCCAGTTAGAGCAGAGGAGAAGGCCTTAGGCCATAGGTACGTGCATTAGTGGTGGTGTACATGTTCCCTCCATGTCCCCTGAACAGCACTTCCCTTCATTTTCTGACCTGGTCTCCTTCCTCTTATGTCCACGTTTCAGCATGATATTTTAATTATTTTCTCATCAAGGCCTGAGTGGCTTAAACGAAGCTGCAAACTTCTTAGGATTGATTTAAATAACAGTTTAAGAATGTTCATTTGTCTGCTGGTGAAGACACAAGTCAATCTGTTGTAGGAGTGACTGGGAGTGAAAGACAAAGGGGCATGGTAGCTTGCACACAATGGTGGAGACCTTATCCTCCGGGCTCTTCTCTGTCCTAATTTTACATTCTGTGATGTATGGACTGTGTTTCTATAACTTGTTTATAAATATTCAAAATGTCCTATATCTAATATCTGACTTAGAGAAATCCCAGTCTTTACTTTTCTCACATAATGGTGGGAAGAGAGATAGCTCTGGTAATTTAAGCTGAGAATGTCAGTAATTTGAGATGTATTTATATTTGATATAACTATGTTAAGTGTTTTCTTTCTGAGACACAATCTCATGTAGTCCAGGCTAACCTCAGACTAACCACATAGTCAAGAGTGACCTTGGACTCCCAGTCCTTTTGTCTCTGCCTTTTGAGGGCTGGATTTAAAGTGTGTGACATATTGGTTTACTCGTTAATAGGGATAGAAGGCAGGGCTTTGTGCATGCCAGACAAACACTCTACCAATGGAGCTGGATCCCTAGCCCAGAGAACAAATGTTTTCTAGCTTCAGATGGTAAAAATGTGCATATATGCCTCAGGTTTTGACAGCAGTTGGTTTATTATAGCACACTTAGAGTTTTTGGTGTTGGTCAAGTGAAACTTGTAATGAGCGTTGTGATGCTGAGATGCAATGTGCTTTTAATTGTGTCAGTCTAGTTGACACAGTCTTTTCCAGTTTCTGTGTCTGTAATCCAAAAGTTTGAGTCATTCCACAGAGCTAATCCAATACTCTTTTTGAGTTTGCTGAGGTTCTGTTTCTTGCATCATATGAAGGCATGAATAATAACATTATATGGTGACAGGTACTTGCTGACTTCAGTGTCAATTTCTGTTTGTGACTGGCATGGGAAAACATATAGGTATGTGCTTTCATTTGTTGTTATTAAATATTTACCGAGCACACACAGCATGCTATGTTTGGCATTTGAAAGAGGGATTGTAGGATGACTAAAATGAGCGTGAGGAATGGTAACTCTGAGCTAACACGCACAGCCTTGTCAGAAAACACAAGGCTTAAATTAGACTTTTCACTGACTTTTGGTTAGAAGTTAAGAAAAGAAAGAGGTACAGCAGATTTATTTTCTTGGCAAATATAGAAATTTTGAGATATAAAAAAGAATAGCACATTAGACATGACAAAAAAAGAAGGTTCCTGGTCTTGGGTAAAGTTTGAAGTGAGAACTTCCGATCTAAGAACATGATGATCACAGATGATGAAGGGGCTCCTGAGTCCTGACTCTAGCTGAGGCAGTTTTGACAGTTGACGGCTGCCAGGGAAGGGAGACTTAGTTTTCTTTAAGGGTGTGGCCTCGGTAGATTGACCGTGCTTCATTGGATGGCCCCATGCCCATTTGAATGTGTGCAATAGAACATACTGGACTACTAAGAAAAAGAGAATAATAATAAAAAGAAGAGGACATGAAGTTGAGGGGTTCTACAGGGTGTGAAATGGATCCATGGAGAATTAGAGGGAGGTTTTCAAGTTATGCAAATACATTGTATGTATGTATAAAATTCTCCAAGAATTAATAAAAATATTACAATGAAAATTAAAGTGAAAACAAAACAAATATATTTGCTGTTTAAATGGTTAATTTGACAGTTTTAACCCACATAGTGAGAGGGAAATCTGTATGTTTGGAGGCTCCTCATCCCTTTGTAGGCCGTTTAGTAGCAATGTTCATTGTGTTTGATTGAGATTAATCTGAACAGAAAATGTTGGCTTTCTCTGGTTGTTAAGAGCTTGCTGTCTGCAGATGCAAGGACTTGCATTCAACCAGACAAGTAGTCAGAAGGAGCCAAGTTTCTCCCTTTTTATTCTATTTCTTTCAGAAATAGAATATTTGAGTCTTCGAAGCACCCTGAATTGTGGAAAAGCCCTCATGTCAGAGAATTTGGGAAAGTGAGCATGATGCTGTGACAGTTCCACATCTATTTGAAACAATTCATTCTAGAATTTTCTTTCAGCATGATCAAAAGGGTATGGGAGAGAAATGAATGGCTAGAGAGTTTAAATTCTGGAGCATTTCCCAGGCTCCTGGCTTCTTATGGGGTACAGAGGTAGATGTATCCACATGTATCACTGCACTGAGAGCTCCCCTAAGAAAACTGTGCAGTGAGTACCAGTCTCTGAATTTCTTACTTGAAGCGTGGACAGAGTGAACATAGCTAGCAATTACCGACCATACATTGTTGCTAGTTCTTGTTTTTTAAAGATACGTCTTTAGATGTGGAAATACACGCTTACATAAATCTGATGAATTTGTACCCAATCTAGAATTGTTTTGAGAATGGCAGGCCCAATGCCATAATTATGTGCCAACAAAAGGTATACACTGACACTCTCTGTGTGAACCTGGACTTCTGGTCGCCATCATTTAAAGGCATCAGGGAGTTCTTGCTAAGAGCAGACTGTCTTTGAGACCAGAGAGTCATTGTATCCCAGTCACCCCTCTTACAACCTCTGTCTATGTGTAATAAGAGAAAATGTCATTTTCTAGCTTCTGCTCAAGACATTTTTCAATTTTTCTAAGGGATGTTTTCTGACAAACTTAACAGGGTTCTCCACAAAATTCCAAGAAGGAGATGATTTCTGTAATATCTCAGAACAGAAGTAAAGATGTAGCCCAGGCCTAGTGTCTTGTCTTCTGCTGATAGGTTGGGGCACCTTCCCCTAGTGTCTCAAGGCTGGATAGGTTTCAAGTGTCATTTAAACTTTATTGAGTCCCCTCATATTTCTATGTCTTTGTATTTCAGGCAAAGGCAAAATGACTGTAGTGTCCCTTTGAGGTCCCTGTGAGAGATGACTTGATAATGTAAAGTACACTGTCACAAACAGACCCTGAGATCCTGGCCACGGGTGCTACTAGAGTCAACACTAATATCCAGAAGAGGACTTCAAATCTCCATTGGGTCCTGCTTCCCCTAATGATGCTCATTGTATTCAATCATTACATGTTTTCTCAATCCAGAGTGAGGCTTCATTTTTTTTTTTTTTTTTTTTTTTTTTTTGTGAAGATGACTTAACAAGAAACTGAAGCTTGTTCTATACGCAAAACTGGGATGAATCAAGTTCTGACTTGGGATAAAGACTGGTGATACAGGCAGGAACTTGTTCAATGACACACGTTGAAAGAGGCAACCATCAAACAGAAGAAGATTCTAAATTTGTCAGCATTTCCTAAAGGACTCCAGAGTTTATAATATCAATGTGCCAGAATCCTTTAAGACTCATAAGCCTAAAAGAAATTCTAATGTTCTTATGTGTTAAACTGGAGAACAAGGTTGGCTTTATTGTACAAGTAATTTTATGTTTTTAGTTATAAAACACTCTGTGATACATAAATTGATTATTGTATGGATTTGAGAATAATTTCTTGGATTCTATTGTTTTCTGGATTCTCGGAAGGGTTTTGTTGACACAATAAGTAAGAGAATCATAACCACTTAACTTAGTCACAGATATTTATGACATCAATAATTTTTGTGGTTTAGTGTAGGAAAAGTATTTTAAACTGCAAAGTATATTTTAAGTTAATTACTTGGTCAGAAGGTTGTGTAGTGAGATGTTTGCATGAATATTTCATATGTTGAGAAAGACACTTTAGACCAGCTTGAAATACTAAAAGAAGGCAATTTAGTAGCAAAATAATGGACTTTTTATGCTGTTAAACTCTCTGCCTAGGGGTTTAGTTAGTTACAATAGTCTTCTTTTTTTATGGGCTACTTTGGTTCTTATTAGTAAAAAAGAGACTGGGTTTTCCAGTCTATTTTTCACATTAAAGGGGAAATAGTACAGAAACTCACTGTTTATGATTTTAAACTGGTAAGTAGAGCTAGGAAAGAGCCAAATGAAGAGAACCTTTCACTCTTGCAAGTCACCATGAAAGAGTCCCCAGCAGAACAGTTGCAAAAGCTTCAGTTTGCATCAGTCCTGCTTGGGTGTTTGCTAAACACAATATTTCCTTGCTCTTGCCCTTTCTCATCTCAGGATGGCTCTTCTAGTCTGGCTTGAGATCAGGAATTTCTGGTTTACTGAGAGCAACTGGTTGTTTCCCAACATGTTTAATCTAGATACTATACAGAGAAATGCACCCAGTCATCAGACACTAGAGCCTGGACTCAGGAGCCAAGTGTGATGCCATAAAGGTATCAGTGTGCTCTCTTTCTTCCCATTCTGTCTGTGATGTCGGAAAATATATGTTAAATAATGGCTATAAAATTTTATTTGCTTGCTATCACACCTCATCTCTTCAGCTTTGCCACATACACCCTAGCTTCACCCTTTCAGGTTAGACCCTGTTTGCCTTTTTTTAGAAGGCTATCTATTACAAAATTCTACTTCCCAGAGTAAAACTTCAACTATTTTAGGATATTCATGGAATATATTCCTTCATATTTGAGAGAAGAAAGTTTAGTCCAGTGACTAAAGAGAAACTACCTGGATTCAAATGCCTCCTGTATGATCAACTAGCTGTGTGTCCTATAAGAGTCACTTTATGCCCTGGGTGCTGTTGTCTTTAACATGGGATAATAATAGCATCTATTCTATGTTGCTAATGTGTTCACTCTTCATGGTTCCCAAACTTGTGAAGTATGAATAAATTAATAGGTGCAAGACACCTAGGGTAGTGGAAAGAATCTGTTAAAACCATGTAAGGATTACTTATCATTCATTGTGTTTAGACTACTAAGTCATTTATCTGGCCTTTATAAATTGATGCAAAGGGTTTTACTATTGAATTTATGGAAATGAATATTTTGTTTCTCAATCTTTAGAAACCATTGGCTTCTTTATAGAGAGATTAAGATATAATCGTATTATAGCAAGCAGCAAACAATCAATGTGCAATGTTATAGAGTCCAGTCTCAAAAGGTGTATCTACAAAACACCCCACACTAAGTCTTGGGGAAAGATTCTAAGAGACAGAGAATCAGGGACTTTCCTGTAAGATCATGTTTCCTAATGACATCAGGGGCTATACTTGCAAAAATGTCTCACCAACATGACTACCAAAATGTGAGCTGAACAAGGAAGTCACCATCAAAACTGCCAAACTAGTTAAGGAAAAGCCCAAAAGGTCTCAACCCTACACAAAGAATAAGAAGGAACTGAGTAAAATTGGGACTGAGAGGGATTGTCCTCACCAGGGAAAGCACACCATTGGTTATCCAGTACAAAATGGTCATCATTGAAAATATGCATACAATTGACATTGTATGGACTCAGCAGGTTATATTTGAGAATATGTATGTATATCAAACTATATCTGTGCAATCAATAATGGTTAGTGAAAAACTGAATTTGAAAGAGAGCAAGGAGGGGTATATTGTAGCAGTGAATTTAACTACACAACTTAGTGCTCCCAGAAGGTCGAGTGCTTCTAGCGACCAGCCCAGGAACTCTTTGGATTCTCAAATGGAACACACACACACACAACACACACACACACACACACACACACACACACGCACACACCAGTTAATTTTAAAATGCCTTGGTTACCTCAAAGACTGGGCATTCCTAAACCTTCCCTGCTACCCTAGGCCAAATCAGGGAAGTGGCCAGTGGTTGCCCACCTGAAGTCTCACATGGCTGGTTGGCTTTCTCTTCTGCAGCTCTTATATCCCATCCTTCTCCCTGAGTCATGGAGATCATGTCTCTCCTTTTCCAGGTCCTGCCCATGTAAATCTAAAGGTCCTGCCCTGTTTCCCTTTGCCTAACGATTGGCCACTGGTATCTTTTTTGATTGATCAAAAACCATTTAGGGACAAGGAACTTGAGCATTTGGCCTCACAGATTCCTCGTTAAATCAAAGCATTAGAATCAATCCCAACACCTCACCTTTTCTGTCCAAATAAAAAGAGCTCTTCTCTCAGGCATAACTGTAAGAATTATGTAAAGTGTAGAGTATGATACACAATTAACATCCAGTCCATCATATTTGTCAATTAGATAAAGTACTGTGCCATCATATACTAACTGAAGAGCTTAAAATTCAGTACCTTATTTATGTTTTGATTTTAGCCTGGGTCACCATCTGAAAATCATGATTTCAACTCTTATCATATCTCTCAATGCCAAAACAACTTAAGTTTGCTTATGAGACTATAACTAGTCTTCAACCCCATCAGAAATCTGAGCGTGAACTAAATATTACCTGAATATTTATGAAGCACAAAAACATAGTTTCCAAAACTTAAATTATAGAGACATCTGACTCCTGGACAGTTCCTTATTCCTCAGAATGTCAGAGCAGCTATACAAGGATGGATCAAAGCCTTGTGTTCTTAAACTAGTTGCATAAGCACAATGCCTATCTAGGAGTAACATATTAACTTCAAATTTTGTATCAATATACAAATTTATACCAATGAAAACCTTAATTCTATATCAATATATAAATT
This sequence comes from Mastomys natalensis, assembly GCA_021653895.1. Classification (NCBI taxonomy): domain Eukaryota; kingdom Metazoa; phylum Chordata; class Mammalia; order Rodentia; family Muridae; genus Mastomys; species Mastomys natalensis. Next base: position 449,329 of record JAJTUV010000250.1, read on the forward strand.
CTGTACTAATGTAAGAAAATATAACTTCAATTTTACACCAATTACAAAGATTTCTATCAATGTAAGATTATGGCTACACAATGCTTTGTTCAAGAATAAATTTAGTAATTATTCCATCTATTTTCTCCCTGATCAAAAGTACGACCATTTACAAATTATTTCTTAAAATGGCAACCTATTTATAATTTGTAAAATAATAACCAGACACCCAAACTCAAGGAATAGGGCTGACGACTCTCCATGGCTACTTACTGCTGAATAGTAGCTACAAGAAATTCTTTAAAGGGGTGTGGAGGGGTAGGAAAATTATAAAAATTGGTTAGACTGAAGAAAGCTGGTTTTAGCATCTGTTATCCAGTCTCAGTATGCTTAGAAGGCTCAGGGCTTGACTGAAGTTCTGACTGGATCAGTCTGAAAGGTTGGGTGAGATGAGATCATCGGAATCAGTTCTGGAAGCAAGTCTGTGGATATTTCAGCATTTCTGAGGATAAATCTTGTCAAAGCTATACATTCAGTAATATATGAATCTCACAAACAAAATTTTAGCAGCATTAAGCTATTCAAATGGATTGTGAGGGTACACAGACTGGTTAAGGATGGAGTTTTGTTCCTTGTTTGAGCAGGTAAAAGGGAATGAAAGGAGGAAAGGGAAGGGAGAAATGTAATTAACATACAGTCTCCAAAATTAAAGAAGATAATAATGAGGTTAAAGAAATTGTGAGAGAAATGACTACACAAACATGTGAACCTTTCTTATCCACATAGAAAAATGAATTCAGAAGATTCTCATTTCATACAATTTGGCAGCTACTCCTAATAGCATTGTCATTCATTCATCCATTCAGACAAGACTTTGGTATATAGCTCTGGCTGGTCTCAAACTCACAATGAAGATCAAACTAGCTTTGAACTGGAGATGATCCTCTTGCATTTGTGTCCTGATTGATGGGATCAAAGGCTTGAACCACCACACCCATGTTTTTAATAAGTATCTAAAAAAGAAGTACAACGGTTTTCTCATTAACAACATTTTATTGATTTCACAGGTAACTTCGTACCTGATTGTCTCTTCAGAGCCTCTGTGGTAGTAGTGCCTTCTCATTTGTATTGAAATTATATTTACATTTTTCAAGTTAAACATTGCTTTAAGAGTGAAGAGTGTTGTTTAGAAGACTGTTTTGATAAGCTTATAAGTGACATAAAAAGAAGATTTGAAGAAACAAGACTAGGCGAGAGAAGGAAACAAAGGTATGGGGAAGCCTCTAACACATTATATTATCAATATCCACATATTGCCCTCCCTCCCAACAATTAGATGGTAAGACCCTATTGCTGAAGATGGAACACACTGTTGTTGTGGAAAATAAATGAAAATGGAACTGAACAGGAAGCCTCTTCTCTGCTGGATAGCTTTTCATAGTACTGAAGGAAGCTACATAGGAGAAAAGTCATCAATGGTCTTACCCAAGGCTAGACCCTGTGTGTACAGTACTTCCATGCCAGGCCAGTGGTGTTCACTGGTGCAATAGTGGTATGGTTGGCACAAGATGAACCAACCACTTTCTGATTGGATTTGAGGCCTGCCTCACAGTAGAAAATTCATATCTAGTACTGTAGACCCCATCAAAAGCCATTGGCTCTGGAGAGCATAGGCCCTGGGAGAACCTACTACTGTTGTTTGCTAAATGGGCATGTTGTCAAACTGCCTATAAATATTTATGTTTATAACCATAAATTAGTGCTGATGTCAGCCTTTGTCAGAGAAGTTTCTGTGGGGGGTAGTTAGTGCAGGTACTCATAAAAGGTCAAGGTACTGAATATAAGTGACTGTTGAATGCTTAACTATAAACAGGACATCTATCTCACCCCTCCAAAGCTCAGAGGGAGCAGAAGTATTTTAAGAGCTGGAGCTTGAGGCGGGGTGTTGTAAAATGCTGTCTTTCAATGTGATGGTTGTTGAACTTATGAACTCACAGCTATGTTGGTTATCAACTCAAAATTGACAGGTGATGGGTGAGATGACAGAAACACATTAAATACATCTTTGAAAGAAAATAGTTCCTTTTCTGCTGTGATAAAATGAAGGGACCAAAAGTAACCTTTAGACAAAAGTGTTTGTTTTGACTTACAGTTTCAGAGAACTAGGAGTCTATAGTAGGGCAGCATGGCAGGGAGTTGCAGGAGCAGGAGTTGCATCTCTGCTGCAAACAGGAAATAGAAACCTAGAAATGAGAAGAGGCTATCAGCTCCCAAATCCCAACCCCAGTGATCAATTCTCCAACAAACCTGCATGTCCTAAAAGTTCTATAACCTCCCCAAACAGTGACACCAACTGGGAACAAGTATTTAAACACATGAATTAATGGACATTTCTCACTCAAACCAAAGAATCATTATACATGTTGCCCCCCCCCCTTTTTGACGGCCCCCCCTCCTGAGGGTAGAAGCATGTGACTCTAGCTGGTCTTGACTCCAGGTGGTCTTGAGTCCAGGTGGCCCTGACTCTAGGTGCCACCTACCTCCCTTCTCCTTCTTTGCTTAGTCTACCACATGTAGTGGCCATTCACTTCAGGTCACACACACTAACCATATTGTTCTCACATATTATCTTGTGCTCCACAGGAAACCCCAGGTGGAGACTCATTATGTCATTAGATGAATAAGAAAACAGAGGCAAAGTTACACTAATTTTCTAGTTTGAGGTCTCCTAGTGGAGGAGAATCAGGGTAGTAGAGTCAGTGTGAGAAGAAGAGCTTCCAGATGTTAGACATTGTGACACCCTTGACACCATCAGCCTTCTGACTTTGGGGATGGGGGAAGAAGAATGACCTATTTGTGTCTGAGAGCAGGAAAGTCAAGCCTTGAGTGGGGTGGGCTGCAAGTTAGAACCAGATCCATAAAGATATTTACGTATGCAGAGAGCCTGTACAGGGAGTATGACTAGTGGCCAAGGCCGTCATCCTCATGCTGCCCTCCGTTTGCTCCTTACCTGGATTTTGCCTGTGACTAGGTCATGATGCCATTGAAAAACAACTCCATTTAGAGCATGAACAGGTAGGGAAGAGTAAAGGTAAAGCATGGGCACTCAGATTAAAGTGAGCAAGCCTTCGTTTCACTGTCACATACCAGTATTGTGAGAAGAGCAAATGACCTAAAACACAAAAGAAGACAGAAGACTGGAAGACATTGAAAACAAACAGAAAAAGGAACCTTACTGTCTGAACTGACATTTAAATCATCACATTGCTGAACATGGAATCAGCCAACAACAGAGGCCTCTTTACTGGTACTCCAGAGGAACCTTTGATAAACATAGCTTTATAATCTTATTTTGTTTAAATATGTCTACTGAAATGACTACAGTTCTGATTACTGGACACAGGCTTAGTCAGTCTCAATATTTCCTTCTGTCTCCTTTATCACATTTTTGAGTATATCCTCAAGGTATTGTTAATCATAAGTACATGATCTTGATGGGCCATCATTAACCCTGTGTCACATTTTTCTGCTTTCGGGTAGACCTTTGTCCCAAGCAAACATAATAGATTTTCATTTAGAAAAAGCAATTCAAAAATGGCTTCAAAAGAAATAAACAGAAAACAAATGTTAAAAATCAATATACTAAAGAATAAAAATATTTCCAATTCAATACCACTCTTGCCCTGTATATATGGTGATGAGGACCAAAATGCTAGGCAAGTACTCTGCCAACTGATCTACATCTCCAGGGAAGACCTCTGATCTAAGAGACATCATTAAAATTCTCTTAGTGTGAGCTGTGGAATACCATACATACATATGGTATGTACATACACACACACACACACACACACACATATATGCATAATGGTGTCTGGGTGATTTTGTATGAGACAAAAAAAAAAAAAAAAAAAAAAACAAACAAAATAAAACCAAAACAAACCAAAAACCAGCTTCCTTCTAGGAGACATAGCTTCCTGTCAGAATGAAATATAATGTAACAGTCATCTTCCATTCAGCCCTCACAAGCTTCCCTTATAGTGCTGAAAAAACTCCAATATATTTAGTTCGTAAATATTCAGTATAAAACAGAATGTACATAAAATGACCTAAACAAAAAATATGCAGCATCTCCATATGCAGAGGATTATAAACATTTACTAAATTTTATACAATGCTTGGTTGGCATCCAAGCTTTTGCTTGAGTTGGAAGACTCAACAACCGGAAGAAGTCAACTGTTCACAAGAGCATTGATGGAGTTAGTTTGAACCAATTATTGTGTTCTACATCCTATACAGGGAGAACTATATAAGGCAGTTGCCAGAGTATTTGGTCCCCTTCAGGAATGGGACCAGGCATGTGATATCCCTGTCTCTCCTCTCAAATACTGTGGTTACGGACAAACGTAGTCATGGTTTTTGCTGTTGTTATTGTTTTATTTATTTTTAACATGGGTTCTGGGGATGCACACTCAAGTCTTTATGCTTGCATGGCCAGTGCTCTTACCCACTGAGCTACCTTCCCAGCTCTGACTCCTGCCTTTTATTCCAGTTATAGTGCCCTAGCTGGAATCAGTAGGTGAAAATTCCATGTCACCACTCACTAGTGCTCTGACTGGAAGGAAGTTATTTAAATACTATGGGTCTCAATTTACTTGTCTATAAAAATGTGATAATAACAGGACCCATTTCATGGACTTGTTATGAGCACGAATTGAGATGATACACATAAAGAATTTAACAGTATGTCTGATGCATAGAAGTCAAACAACAAATATTAGCCATTATAATTAGTGTGGTACTTGTTGTAATGGAGATGATTTTTCTCTAGTCCACCCACTCTCTTGCCTTTGACCTTTGGTTTCTGTTTAATGTGACCAAGAAACCTCAAATATCAATTTACCACCTCTTCATTTCAATTGGACTCTATATAATTACTCAAACAGAAAGGACTAAGGGTCTGATTTTTATGATCTCTTTCTGGAGAATTTTGTTTTTTGTCTTTCACACAGTAGCTGTACTAAGATCACCCCATTCACTGCCTTCTATAGCATCTTATTAAGAAGTGATGATATTACTTTGAGAAAATCTGAAATCAAGATTTGAGGACCCCAAACCATCCTCGTTGGTCTCTGCACAGGTACAATGTCATCTCTATCCATCTTCCCCTGTACTATTATCCAAGATAGGAATCTAGCATCTGTTCTGTTCCCTGCCAACTCTGGTCTCCTAGCCTTTTCTGCATAAAAACACAGATCATGTCAATACTTACAGAAGTCCCCAACCTGGCTGCTTCAGTTTGAACCTCTGCCCTATTTCTTTCATCAGAGTTAACTGTAACAGCTTATTACTCTCTTTAGTTTCTCAGATAATCTGTATTCAGTTAGAAGCAATCCTTAATGTGGTATGGGTGTGATGATTAAACCAGTGGCAGAGAAGTTCTTAGAAATATAATGGTTGCATAAGAAACAGCCACTGCCATCTTCTTCATGTAGAAGACATTTTCCTTGAAAGATTTTGTGGGAGGCAGAGAAAAAGGAGGGAGTTTCTCTTCCCACCTTCTGGCATCCTGAATCAGGGGAAGGTCAATAGTTCTGAACAAATTGAAATTATAGAAAGAGAACACGTGTCATCAGAAACTCAAAGGTCTGGGCCTGGATTTGGGATGGCAATGTCAAGTGTGCTGTGTGACATTGCTAGTGGTAGCATCCTAGACATATGTTCTCTGTGGCAGGTCATCCATTCTACTTTTTTTGGTAGTGAAAATTTTCCTGTCCATCTCCAGTTTTGTGAGCCTGGTTCATCAGCTTTTCTATGGAATTTTGTGAATTGCCTACAAATATGCCAATGAATTACTTTTCTAGCTTGTTAGCTGGTGTCCACTTCTTTGTCAGATTCAGACACCTGGGCAAGTATAGTGACTCATGTAGTTTGTTTTTCTAGAGATAACGTCTTATGTAGCCCAGGTTAGCATTGAACTTGGAGAAGAGCTTGACCTTCTGATCCTCCTGTGCCAACATCTAGAGTTCTGGGATTAGAAGAGTATAACATGACTTTCTGGAGTTGGGGATCAAACCCAAGACTTCCTGCATGCGAGGCTAGTGCTTAGCAGTCTCAGCTATATCCCCAGCTTCTGTTATAGCTTCTTGAAACAACACATTTTCCATAGAACACTTTTTTTTTTTAAATTCTCCTCTAGATGCTCATCAGCTTCACATTTCTGCCATGCTTCTGCCAAACCTTTCTTTTTCTCTTCCCCCAACATGATCTTTTTGTCTTGTTCTGTATTTCTCTAAAGAGTTTTCCTTGTGTAGTCCAGGTTGGCCTCAAGCACCCATCACCCAAATGCTGGGGTAATCTCTAAGACCATTTCATTTCATCTTGTTTCTCCATCTCGTTCTTAGATTCAGTTCCCCTACAATGTAAACCCTCCCTCTCTTGGAGCTCATCCATGACAACATCTTCAGCTATTCTGACTTGACACAGATCCAACACTTGCCTTTCCTTTTAAGCCTCCAGTCCTAAGCACCAGGTTCAGTGTTTGACATCTTACTTGTCATCACCCGGATGAACAAATTCCCATGCTTGACCTGGCTCTTATCGCTGGTCTTTCTTGGAAAACAAAAACATAAACCCAAATCATGAAGGTGCCATCTTGACTTGCTTTTCAACTCTCTCTGTTGTGAGGGTTTTTGTAACAATTGATTTTGATGACTGAATACTTGGTGCTTCTAAATCTGTGCTGCTTTACAATGTGCACAATGTGATACTTGTCTCAATAGTAGTTTACACATACACACACATTTCCCAAAGTACTTCTAGCCAAATGATTTCAGTTGAAATTTATTAACTCTAGGACCTTCTTGATGACCTTACTTATAAGTATGAGATACTATAAAAGTAAAGAACTTAGAAATTATGCCTCCCTTTGAGAGCTCTGTGCTGTTTGGGAAGGAATATTACATTACCAGCCAATCCTTTTGAACTGAGCCTTGCCTTTTCCAGGCTATCCTCATGATCTGCATGTTCCCACCAACTGCACACAGACATCTGGAGTACACTCCATTTCCTGCTCAAAGGTAGAGCCTTCACCAATTCCCTGGAATACCTGTCACTTTACTGAATTAGAATAAATTGAGTTCTTCATAAATTACTCTTCAGAAAATACAGTCTTAATATCACAGCATTTTAAACAAACCCACATCAGTTTTAATAGGATCTGAATGAGTGCCACTCTATGTCATATACTGGAAAAATAATTTAAGACTTCCTATCCTTTGTATTGCTTAGATCAATAGAATAATAGAATTCCAGAATAATAGAATTTAATAGAATTCCAGATTTTAATAAGGGTGTTTTTTTTTTAAACAGGCCTCAAGCCTATTTTGTTGGATTGTTTACTTAAAACAAACAAGATCTTAAACATATTAAATTCTGTGTATGGTTCCGTTGGTAGTCATAACAATGTAGCCAGTGAGCACTGGTTTAAGGAAAAAGATTAAACGGAGTTCAGTAAGAGGGAAACTTGTGAGGGAAGGAAGGTTGTAAGAGAGATAAACAATTTTAGAATCCTTTTACATTATTTTTATCCATTGATGCTTCTGTCCTGAGATGGAACTTTTGATCTTTCCAGCCCACTCCTTTTTCTCAGCTTTTTCTGCGGAAGCCCTTCTTCCCACGCCTGTCTCCGACTTTGGCTATTCTCGTTTTTTGTTCGTAACTATGTTTACTTAGAGTTACTTGCCTATGCAAGGTGAGAGTGTATTTACTGGAGTAGGAGCAACTCATCAGTGCTACACCACTGATGACAATGACAGCCCCTGCCCCAACACTCTTAAATGTCAAGAATTCCTCAAGGAGAGTTGGGGCTTCATAGGCCCTTCCCCCATCCTTGCCAAAATATTGAGCCCCAATCTTGTGCAGGTCTTGTTGAGACAACCATAGCTGCAGTGACTTCATGAGTGCCTTGTTATGCTATGTCTATAAGCTGTCTTTTCCTCCTCTTGCTCCTTTCTGTCCCCTGTTCTGTGATACTCTTTGAGTCTTGAAAGGGTTGATATAGCTGTTCACTTAGGGCTGGGAACTTTACCATTGCCTATTCTCAGTGCTTTAGCCAGTTACGGGTTTCTGCATTAATCATTGCCTCCCTCAGTAGGAAACTTCTCCAGTGAAGGCTGGATGCACCATCAATCTAATGGTATAGATACAAATGTTTAAAAGGCAGTTTGAGAATATGTATGGTAGTGAAAACAATAGTAGCAGATTCCCCCCAACCCCAGCACCTAAGAGCTCCTCAGCTATGGGCATTCAGCCAGGTTAACAGTACATGGCATGAATTCTTTCCTGTGGAGCCAGCCTCAAATCAATCAGAAGTGATTGGATACTCCAGTACCTATCACTGTGGCATTTGAGAGTACATCTTGCCTGGCAGGTCGTTATTGTAATTTGCAGGATTCACAGTCATTAATGACTTTCCTTGTATTGCAGCCTACATCTTTCAGCAATTCAAAAGCGAGCCAGTAGTTTCCAGATCAACTACAGCCTGACTTCTCTATATGCAGTAACCACTCTGTGGTCTGTCTTTAGCAATAGGGTTTTACTATCAGGCCAATCTCTCTCTGTCTCTGTCTCTGTCTCTGTCTCTGTCTCTGTCTCTCTCTGTCTCTCTCTCTCTCTCTCTCTTTCTCTCTCTCTCTCTGTGTTTAATTGTTTTATTTTTTTCACATTCCAAATGTTGTCCCTGTCCCTGTTCCTGATCCTCCCTCCAAGAGTTCTTCACCCCATCCCTCTCTCCTTTGACTCTGAGAGAGTGCTCTCTGCCACCTCTCCCCTCATCCCCTCATGCCCCCAACATTCCCTTTGCCTGAGGTATTATGTCTCTACAGGATTAGATGCATCCTTTCCCACTAAGTCCAGACAAGGCAGTCCACTGCAACATATATGCCAGAGGCCATGGACCAGCCCATGTATGCTTTTTGTTGGTGGCTTAGTCTCTGGGAGCTCCCAGGGGTCTGGGTTAGTTGATACTGTTGTTCTTCCTATGAGGTTACCGTCCCCTTCAGCTCCTTACATCCTTCTCCTAACTTGTTCATAGGGAACCCTAATCTCAGTCCAATGGTTGGCTGTAAGCATCTGCATATGTCATCAGTCAGCTGCTGATGGAGCCTCTCAGAGGTCAACCATGCTAGGCTCCTGTCTGAAAGCCCAGAATAGCATCAGTAATAGTGTCAGGGTTTGATGCTCTCCCATGGGATGGATTCTATGTTGAACCTATCACTGGATGATCTTTCCTTCAGTCTTTGCTCGATTTTGTCCCTGCATTTATTTAGACAGAAACAATTTTGTGTCAAAAATTTATCAGATTCTTGATGGGCAGTCAAAAGCAATAGGAATAGCCTGTATTACTTTGGAGGCCTCTGTGGCCTTCCTAACTAAACACATACATTCATACATACATACATACATACATACATACATACATACAGACATACATTGTTTTAAAATGTGGCAGTAAGCAGCAGAATAAATGAAGGTGATTCTGATTTACAGTGCTGCACAGTTAACTATACATGGAAAACACATGTAATACAGCTAGCTCACCATGCCTTCTTAGCTTAACAATCATTATGTCAGCATGTGGTATATACTGTTTATCCTAATAACGCTATGGCTGATAGGAGGTCACTGCTGCTGCCGGCACTTCCAAAGAACATCTCAGAGTATGACACAAGTAACAAATAGACCAGAACTCAGAATTGGAAGCATAGATTTTATAGAATGTGCATTGCTTTCAGACCATTGAAAAGTGGAGAAATGGAGAATAGCAGCTGTAAATCAGGGTCCATTTATGGTAAAAGTGGAGGACAGTTGCCTTTAAGAGGAAAAAAACCTAGGATTTTGAAGATATGAAGCAATACCTGCTAAATTTTGAAAAATTAATATATTTTTTTTTTACTATCTTAATATGATTAAAAATTTAAAAGGGAAAAAAGAACATAAAATTTGTAATGAAAATATTTTTTTCTTGGAAAAATGCATAGACCTAGAGATTTATTTAAAAAAAATTCTACCCAGAATAAAGTCTCAAAAAAGGAAGAGGAAAAGCTATCATTTCCTAAATCATTTTCCTATTCAAAGAAGAGAATTAAGACCTTTATGCAACATTATCAACTTTATATTTGTAAATTTATATTTGTAAAATTTTATATTTGTTAAATTTAGAATTATTTATGTATTTTTCTAAATATGTGATAGTCTAAATGAAAAAAATATAAAGCTAAACTTGTTTCACAGTGTTAGTCTAAACTTTTAATTTATTTTTCTATTGGAATCTATTCAAATTAAAGAGAGCCTTTTCTCCCTTCTGATTCTCTATCCAAAAATAAATTCATGAAATGGCAAACAGTGGGAACACAGTCATTCATTTGTAGTTATGATTATATCCCTAAATTGCTAAGCATCATCACTTTTCTTCCAGAAATCGACAGATGTTTCCAGCTTTGGGACAGATGCTGTACACTCACTGTGACTTCTGAGTTCTTGCTTGAAGTTCTATCTTGTGGCATGTAGTTTATCTAGATCAGTAGATTTCTGTCTTCTTGGCTCCTCCAATCTCCTGCAAAAATTCTTGTTTTTAAATGCTGGAGTCCCAGTTCTAGAGATTCTTGTTTTGTTGCTCTGCAGTGTGTTTCCTGGGGGATGTGAACAAAGTCTGTTCACCCTGGGTGAGCAGAGAACAGATCAAAGAAACAGTCCCTCTGAAATCTAGCTTGGAGAGCCAGTCAGTTGTGTGGGGGATATTATGGGTAACTCTCAAGCAGCTTCTCACCAAAAGGTCCACCATAGGTGATGACGCAATACAGTTACATCCCCGTAACTCACAACACAACTTGTGGGCAGTTCCACTAAAGAGAGTCTTCTACTTTCTTTGCAATTATTTATTGCTTATATAACCCCAGAGACATGGCTTTGTGAATCATATAACGTTGAGATTCCTGAACCTACTAAGTTTCATCAACTTCCTGGGTCTTATGAGTTCTCCCTCTACATATGTTTCAATTAGGAAGAAATAGTAACAGAAGTAGGTCTTTAAATTATTAATTTTAGAAAGTCTATAACTGATTGAAGTGCTGAGATCTAATTTAGGTTACTCATGGACATTGCCTTCATGCTACACAAGCACATTGACCTGAGTTTAGATCTACAGCATCAGACTCTGAGCACTACAATGCATGGTTGTAATCCCAGTGCTAGGAAGGAGGAGATACAAGGATCCTTGAAGCTCGATGGTTAACTAGGCTGGTGAAAGCAACTTCAGGTTCCGTGAGAGACCCTTTCTAAAATCATAAGGTAGAAAAGTGATTAACAAAGACATCGGGCTTCTACATGCAGGAGCATATACACACACACGCACACTTGCACATACATATGCACACACAAGAATACAAATACCCACCCTACAAACAAAAGAATCCACATGTTTCACCTATTGCATTAAGAGTCTGTGGTGGACCCATGAAATCAATGCTTTTCACAATCCAAACCTTTCTGCTTCCGTCTCTGGGAAGCAATGGCGGATGCTATTCCGGTCAATGAAAACAAAATAGACTGGTCTCCTTTGTGTTGAGTGACAAGGCTTTCTCCAATTCACTTTAATTTTTCTACTTTATCCTGTGTGTTCTTGTCTACTCATAAATAGTATGTCCTTTGATCCTCTTAAGAACATTCTAAATAAATTAATGATGTGCATGTATGTCTTATTCACATAGAATCATGTCTACACAGGACATACAATGGTTTAGGTTGTAGTAAAATTTGTGTGTACTCACTCTCCACCATAAACAATATTTTGTGGGAGGATCATTGCTTTCTTTATTGTCTTTGGCCACCTTTCATTAATTCTGGATCAGCATCTTCCATTCCAATGAATGTGGCATTCTTGGAGTCTGACAGCACTGTATGCAGAATGGCAGGCAATCAAGCATGCTTGCTTCACAGTCTTTGTGTATTGCCTCTGGATAACCTCATCCTTGTTCCCATTTGGAAGGTAGTTGGAAAGGGTGGGGAGGTCCATTCTGCTGACTATGCTTTCTAAGGGATCCACCCAATAGAACTCCACTCAAGGCTGCTTCATTTTAGACTGTTTTCTGTGAACTACAGTTCAACCTGCAACTGCCAAGTGCAGATGGGTCTAGCAGGGAGGTGGAACTCCTTCTACATTGTCATGTGGAACTCCTTCTACATTGTCATAGTTTAAGTATCACATATGGTAGAACTATGTGGCCATCTTAAGTCAGAACACCTGGTTCCAAGTGCACAGAGTTGTGTAAACCTGCATGCTTGAGAAAGCACAGTGCTTTGCACCACATCCTGAGCTCTTGAGATACAAATGAAAGCACTAAACCCATCTTATCTTCACAAGAACCCAGCCACCTGCCTACCCACACAGTGTCTCTCTTTTCTTTCCTCTGAATCCAAAAAAAGGCCCCCCATTCTAATTTTAGTATATGTGCTGCTGAAGCGAGCACAAGGCCCCTAATCTGAAATAGAGGGGCTCTGACTACTTGCATGATGTCAGTCCTTCTCAGATTATCCTATACAAACCTGTCAGTGCTAATAGCTGCTTCTTGTTCCCTGACTCCCCTTTTCGTGGTATTCTGTAATATTTATGGCATCCTAATTCATAGGATCTACTTATAACGATTTGCACGCTAGAATCAGCATGCAAGTCTAGAAACAAATATTTCACTTTTAAGAAGGTGAATATGCAGTGACTTGTCCAGATACAGATGGCATTTTACACTTGGGTCAGCAGACAAAAGTGAAGTTCTGAATGTCAAGTCAAGAAAAAGAGCCAAGTCATGTGTTTTGAAATGATAGAACATGGAGTCTCATTTCTTGTTTTTCTTTCACACTGTAGTATTTTCTGTGTGCTCACAGGTACTTTTCATTTAGCTATTTATACCTTCCATTGATCCACTGAGTTTTTTTACTTCCATTCAGCATGTGTGTTTATTCTGTTAATTCTATAGAAAAAGGAAGTGTGTGTGTGTGTGTGTGTGTGTGTGTGTGTGTGTGTGTGTAAGGTCACCATGGGGGAGAAAAGATTAATGCAAAGAACATGAACTAAATCTAAATTATCAATGTTATTCTGGTTAATCTGAAACAATCAACTTAAATTTAAACAATTTAGGAAAATTAAAACAATTAGAAAAAAATTCCTTATTCTAAATGTTTAGATTTGTGTGGTTAATTCTTCTTGAGTGCCTTTCTGCTTCTATATCTTAACTAATGTCTCAAGACACTTTCTGGTGCAAGGCTGCACCAAAGACTGCTTTCCCCCTGGCTCCTTTATCTCCTCTAATGGCTCCTTATCTCTGAAGAGATCTCATGAATTTCTTCCTGTGAGACAGTGAATCTAAGAGCATCTTTCCTTCCCTACATTTCTGGGTTACTCTCTCCATTTTCTATAAGCACACAGGGTTTTGAGTATAATAGTTCTCTACTCCATACTGTGTTGCAATCTCCTCCTCAGCTGTTTTTCTCATTATACTCTGACTAAAAAAAGCCATGTCTACATGACTAGAGCAGCCCCAGAGGCTTAGAGAGGAGATGCTAAATATCAGTTGAGAAAAGTTGGTCCTACATGGGCCAGTTTTCTCTTAAGTCCATTTCCATTCAGTCCATCTCCTTGTTCATATGTCTTCCCAGCTTTTGCTCTTTCTAGAATTTTCCATTCCTTGTGCAATATAATTACAAGCTAGGTGTCAGTCTCCATTAAAGGATATATTCTCATCTTTCTTAATTTCAGCAATATTTACAGTGTAAAAAGCATTTGATTAGTCTCTCTTATTAGTGTGTGTGTGTGTACATGTGTGCATGCAGGTGTATGCATGCCTTATATGTATTTACTCAAAGATCAATATTAGGTATTCTCAACTGATATCTACCTTATTGGGGGCATTAGGGTCTTTCGCTGAACTTGGAGCTCACCTATTTGGTGAGACTGGCTAACCAGAATGCCCTAGGACTGGTCTGCTCCCTTGTGCATTGTTAGAATTACAGACATGTGCCACCATACCTAGCCTGTAAAAAATATATATAGATGCTGAGGAACTTACGTCTGATTCTTGTGTGTCAAACACTTTATGCCACTCTCTGTCCTTGTTCTGATGTCCATTTGGTTTATCTGAGCTCAAGGACCTTGGCTTACACTTTCATGTTGCATAGATCACCTGGTGTTCACTGTATTAACCAGGGATGATAGGGTGGTCTTCAAAGTATTCCAGTCTACCTTGAACTCCCCCAAACACTGCAGTTCTGTGCCAATATATGCATGTGACTACATATTCCTTCTGTATTCTTTCTTTCATAAATAGACTCCTTTTCTGTTTGCCAGTACAGTACTCATCTTCATGTATAGTTTCTCGGTCTGTCCATTTTGCTTTCCTTATCTTTTATAGCAGCATTTTAGACATTGCAGTCAATTATTCATCAGTGCAAGACATCAGTGTAGACCAGTACTTGCTGATGACTGGCAACATATTGAGCCTATTCCAACCTGAATTCAGAGTCTGAGAATGGAATCTGGGTGTTCCCCAACTCAGCATTTTTTATACTCAAGTTCCCTGACCTATGCCAATGCGGGAGGATTGTCTGCTAGCGATTGATTGCAGAAGCATCATAGCATAATGATAATTGGAGGCTAGTGGCTAATTAAGGCTATTTCATAAAGGGTGTATACTTTAATGAGTGTAGTTTCTTTTGTTTAATGGTAATCACTCTTAATCCATTTACACAAAAGAAACTATAGTTAACACAACTGTAAAGAGAGAAGTGTGTTCTTAATGTTAGCTCTTCTAAAATTATTCTCAAGTTACTACATGCTTTTTCTTTTTCCATCCTAAAACTATTCTATACATTATTTTGCTCATATCTTTAATGTGTATTATTACTGTATCTGTGAGTGATCTCAATTACCTTATTAATGAGAATAGAAATAGAACTGCATAAAATATTTCTTTCTAGTGAATGTTTTGCTATCATATGATACAACTTTGAATATTAAAAATCTTAAGTGTCAATTTTAATTGAAATTCACCAGGAGAGCACCGAACTTAGAAATACAAGTGTCTTAGCTCATCAAGTACTCCAACACCCAGTTCTGAATATGTTTATCTTACAGGGGTTAATTTAAAACATTGCAAATATAACATTCCTTCTAGCTTAAGAAATAATTGTAAAACCACTCAAAAGATGTATGTATAAAGATGGCTTTTATAATGAGTATACATCAGAAATGAAGTAAATGTAGGCTTGAACTCTTTGAATCAACCCTTCTCAATTGGTACAGAAATGAACCCTTGTATGAGTAAAGCAATCAAAAGTAAAAATTATGTTTGTTCAAAAAATTAAAAACAAAGAAAGAAATGACATAAATGTTCAATTAAATCAGTTGTGATGCATTTGTGTAAACAAAGTTTTGTTTTTCTTAAGCCAATTTGAATTAAGTGTGTGCTAAATCGAGGGCCCTAAATTACCCTTAGATAGTGCTGACATTTCTTTTCTTAGGGTTGACAACAGTTTCGGTAATAAACATGAGTGGTCACTTTATATATAATTAACTAGTAATCTATGGAAGAACCCTTAAGAAATAATTCCTAGAAATTTTTCATAAATAATTTATCTTTATATTTTAATAACCCTTTACTCAGATAATTTCCAAATTCAATATAATTGAAGTTTCTCTCTAGGCTGCAAGATTATTTTCTCATGTTCAAAAGTCAGCAATGAATGATGTGCTACTTAGTATGGGCAGTAAAGTTATAATTAAAAATAGGTCTTAAAAGATTCAACTCTGAAGGTCAGAAGAGAAAATACTGATCAGAGGAAACAGCAGAAAATGAATGTATTTTTGTTGTTGTTTGTTTGTCAAATGACACAGACTAGGGAGAATTCCCCACTCCAGGGCTTGGCTCCTTCCCCCATGTATATTTGACACAAAGTAGTTTCTTTTTTTTTTTTTTTTTAAATTTATTTATTTATTTATTTATTTATTTTTTATTGGAATTTTTTTTACATTTCAGATATTCTCTCCTTACCCCATTTCCCCCCTCCCTCTCAGGAACTCACTATCCCTTCCCCCATCCTCCTGCCTCCACGTTGGTGTACCCCCACCCACCCTCCCCCGTACCTCACCTCCCCCCCTCGAATATCCCCCCCCTGATGTCCAGCTTTCATGGACCAAGGATCTCTTCTCCCACTTATATATAGCTCCCTTGCATATATAGCTGGAGCCATGGGTCCCTCCCTAAGCGCTCCCAGGCTGGTGGTTTAGACCCTGGGGGCTCTGGTTGGTTGGGATTGTTGCTTTCCTCATGGTGTTCTCGAATCCTCTCAACTCCTTCAGCCTTCACTCTATCTTCTCCATTGGGAACCCCATGATCAGTTTAATGGTTAGCTGTGAGCTTCTGCCTCTGAGTATGTCAGTTATAGCTTTATGCACTATTCCCTACAAGCCTAGTCTCTTAGTGTCACCTGATAGAGTCCTTAGTGTTGTTTAAAAATAACTGTTTCAGGATTTTGAGTTTTCATCTTAAGTAGCTCTTCCTATAAATTGGCCACGTGTGAGGCTTTCTCTTTATGACTGTAAGTTTGTGGTAAATGAGAGATTATGCAGTATTTACATGCACATTCTTCTCCTTTGTCTCTGAACTATGAACTTTGATCTGTTAGTCACTTTGTTCTTATGTCCTAAGATCTTTAATATCTGCCACAGTGTTCTTTTCTTACCCTTTAAGCTTTTATGGAGGCTCTAAAAAGTGGACTTAGTTGTAGTTCTTTTTTCTCCTTGAATGCTATTCCATGCCTAGTATGTGACTCTTTCAGAAGTGGAGGTAACCTCCCCGTCTCCAGAGCTGAGATTACACACCTGCACTACCAATACCTAGTTTATGTGGTGCTGGGGACTGAACCTATGACCTAAGCTGTATCTTTAGCCCACTTCTGCACATTTTCTTCATGAACACAGGGATAATTTTGACTTTCTCAAGGTTCCATTATTTACTAAAACGAGTCCTTGTTAGTCTATTGGGAACAATGGCTTAAATGTCTGTTATGCCTCTATTCATAGCAATGGCCTAGCAAATATGAATTTAGCTCCACCCATATACCTAACACTTAATACTTGAGAGTATTTAACATCCTCCCCCAACTTCTATCACTGCTATTAAATGCAACAGATATGAACATACTGAATTAAATCAGAACAAAAGCTGTTAAGGTTTCCACTGCAAAACTGATTGGTGTTTACAAAACCTGAATGCTATGGTATCTTTACACCAGTACTCTAGGGCAGCTTCCATATTACTTGTAATGCACAACTAATTAGGATGAATGGAAGACTTCAATGGGAGTAGTCTAGTGATTTTAGTTGTCTGGCACAGGGTGGGGATGACAATACAAGAAGAAAGTTTCCAATGTAACAAAAAGAAAACCATGAGAGAACTGCGTCCTTGTTACTTTATTATTATTATTTAATGAGGTTGATATACTTTGGATATTCCTTGAGATGTCTAGAGGACTGACTCCTAGGAGACAGAAAATAATAGGGGCAGACACAATGCACCTGTCACCATGCACCTGTGCCATCGACTGGAATGTCATCTCTGGCAAAGTTGTAGTGGTTTATGACTTAGGCTATACCTGAATGCTTTGATGAGGAGATAACTCCAGATGGAAGCGATTGCACAAGCCTCTGTCCTCTGATTTGCCAATGTGCCTGACCAGGAATTCCTTTTTTTTTTTTTTTTTTTTTTGGCATGGGTTTATGCACAATTCCTGTTTGCACCCGGGGGGCAAGGCAGGTTATTAAGGCCAAGAAGGAGGGAAGGCTGTGGGAGGACATAATAACTGGGAGGACTTCACAGCCTCTACCTGGGGGTAAAGGGAGGAGGGCTGAGCATGGAGGGTGTTGTCCTTTAATTCTGACTATGTGTTAAGTGGCAGGAGAACTTTTGAAAGCTGCTTTGAGGAGGAGCCAGTGGCTGGGCATGGGGTGTTCTGGGCCTTGCTCTCCCCACTTGTAGGAAATCCTCTGTCCATGCACAGGTAATTGGACAGGAAGGAGAACGACTGGCCAGGGAAGAAAGCCATTCTGTTGCTCCTCCTCCTGTTGCTTATCACTTGCATCCTGACTCTCTTCCAAAGCCACCCCAGCTGTGCCAACTTGGCTGCAGAGCATCTTGACAGTTGCCAGCATCTGCTTAGCCTCCTTGTGCACTCCAGGCTGCTCTATTAGCTGCTCACCATCCCTGGCCATAGGGACCGCTTCAGATGGCTGTGGCCTGTGCTGCCCCAGGGAGCACCTTCTCTAAGCAGCTCCTTTTCTTTCTCCTGGTGAGTAACATTCAAAGGACTAGGGAACTAGTCTCACCTGCTTCTTCCTGCCTGTTTGTCTTGAAAGAGACTTTGGTACGAATGGAAGGTGGTGGTTGGGGGATAGTTGGAGAAAAACAAAATCTGATTTGAGAACAATTTAGAACTGAGGGCCTTGTGATCCAGGATGGGGAGGGAGAAACTTAACTCTGCAAGCTCCCATGTATGCGTGGTAATGTCTTTCAAGGGAATCCCTCATTCAGTTTGGCTGTGATTTATTTGTTTTCCTGAGGAGTAGTGAAATAACATTTTGGCATTTGGCCCAGAACATTCTAAGATTTGCTTTAGCTTCTAGGGATTCATAAAAGCTTATGCATTTAATGTGCTAGTCCATTTGAGCAGCAGAAAGAGAAGAGGAGTCTGGGTGAAGATATAAGTTACTCAAGATGTTCTTGGTTCACTCAGAAAAAATGGGGAGGACTTTCAATGTGAGGATGCAGTTTGATTCCACAAGAGGAGTGTGACAGGACTTGGCATGAAGCTGCCTTCTGCCTGGGTTGGAACTGTGAACCGGATGCCATGTTTGCCTTTGGGGAGGGGTGGAGTTTCTCTAATCTCAATTCCAAATTTCTTCATTGTGACTTTCCTGGTTTTGAAATTTAATTTTGTGTTTTACCAAAAATACTTTAGTTATAAATTGTATTTTCAGAATCTGGGGATTTTCATGAATGGGCACAAACATTTTCTCCACATGAATAATTCAACTTTCCATCTCATCACTACCAGAAACTAGAGCACATAGAGGACCCCTGGGATTAGTGTTGGTTAAGTAAAGTGTTTCCTTCCCTTTGGTCCTGGTCCCTGTCCAGTCCATTATCATTTAATTCATCCTAGAACCTTATGCGAACTGGAAAGGTATCAACTCCTTCCAAGTCATTTTAGACCCCAATTTAACTTGGAGACAGAGGGATTACTTATGTTCTGGAAACTTCCATTGTTTCTGTTTGCAGAAGGTGCATTTCTCCACTGGGGCCTTAAGACAGGGAGGAACTAAAATGATGACAAGGTTGGAAATGTAGATATGCCTTATAAAATATATATAGACACATTATACACAGGGGTACATGCACATATGTGTATATATGCAGTTATGCATCTCTTTCTTTTTCCACACTATGCATGTAGAAAATTACTAACCCAGTCTTTATCCTCAGCAAGACCTGAGGCATAGTCTAGTGCAATTCTTGGCATTACAATGATGGTATTTCTAAGTAGCCAAGTGAATACGAATGTCTGTTGTTTTCATAAGTGGTTATTTAAATTACAGCTGTATGCAAATATGACCTATAAAATGGCAGATGACCATGTTATAGGCCTAGCAGATTTTTGAAACAAATGTACAACCTATTTTCAGTTGCTATGATGTAGCTAGTAGACTTGAGTTGAGTTAGAAGGATGTAACATATGACCATTAATCATTTGGTTTATCACTACACAAATAACATGTCCCATAACTTTAGAGTCTGGTCTTTGAGAAAAAGTGATCACAAATTGATCTGTATGATTCTGTGAAATCTAGCTGTGCTCTTATTTTTAATTGACATGGACTTATTTTAATAAAGAAAAAAGAAAGCAAGTAAGTATAAAGTGCTACAAAGAAATAAAATTATTTTGAATTTATAGAATTCTCTGACCTCATAACTCACTTTAAAAAGATAGTCTGTTTGCTCTGGAGTTCTTAGATAAGTTTTAAACCAGTATCTGTGCCTTAAATATAATAAAAATTCAGAGAGTTCTGTAAATTTATATCACTTAGCACAGTGGTTTGAGAACACTTAGATTTTGAAGTATTTTTTCCTTTTCTAAGAAATGATTTTCTGACAGTGGAGTGGTTCTAAGTGTCATTTTTATGAGCTTCAAAAAGTCTTCTAATATTTCTCACTTCCTCAACAGCAACCATTAATAGCAGTAATAAAAAAAAGATTGGAGAGTTGGTGTTTCAGTGCTTATAGAATTCTAGAATACAGTACTATTTCAGGCTAAAGATCTGTGAGGTTCATGGAGTCTTAGAGGCAATACTCTTATCAATTCAATGGATCATAATACATTCTGTTGTAATTATGTAATAATGATGTAGTCCTAAGAACTGTTCATTTAATTATTTCATTGATACTAAATGGCTTCCCAAAGCCAGTTTCCCTGTGCATATCACTTTCTAAATGAATATGGAAAAGTAGATGATTTAAAAAGTTAATTCTAAAATTGATAGTAATTTTATTAATCAGACAAAAATCATAACATGAAAAAATGTAATCAAATATGGTAATTTTTTCTTTTTTCTCTTTTGAGGTTCTGGTATTATTTTGTGATGCCTGTCAGAAAGTTTCCCTTCAAGTTCCCTCTCATCTTAAGGCTGAAGCACCTGTAGGCAGAGGTGAGCATTGTGTTGAAAACAGATGTAACTTGCTGCGATTAGCTTTTGCCTGTTCTTGCAAACTTGGGATGAAAGCTATGTAATTACTACTCTGGATTAAAGCTAGCCATACACTGAAAAGTAGCTTCCATTTACTAATGGTGGTTGAAAGTAGTCAAAGTATCAGATTTTATTGTGTATCTTTCTTGCTAGAAAAAAACAAGCAAACATCAGAGAATTTTAAAAATTATCTTAGTTCAAACAAAGCCAAGGCATAAAAACCAGAAGCATAGTTTAAATTATGTCATTTCTTCTGCTGCCAGATTCCCAATGTCAGGTACTTTGCTGATGAAACATTAAAGAAACCTCAAAGTTGAAATGCTGTATCTGTGGTTGGTAGCAATGGATAAATATTTACTGAGAATTTATATGGTGTGTGTCACAGAATAGCTTGTGAGAGTTAAATACAAGTCCAGTAAAATTTACGACCAGAGCCTTCAAGGTATATTAAGCACTGAGTTTATCAAATCTCAAAAAGATTTTATGTGAATATTATTTGCATTATTAATAAGAAATATTGCATAAGAATAGACTAGGTTTCTCATCTGTTGCAACATAACTTTTATCTTATTGCCAAATAAAATTTAACTTAATCTGAAAATCTATTGGCACCATCTTATGATAAATGTATTATAAAACTATGTAAGTCAACAGTACATTATGAAACAGAAACACACACACACACACTCCTATTGAGAGCTATCTGAAGAAGATGGAGGGAGGGAAAGATGGGATGAGGGAAGGGAAGGAGAGAGGGAGGGAGGAGGAAGAAAGGAAGGAAGAGAGGGAGAGGAAGAAGAAGGAA
Source organism: Mastomys natalensis (assembly GCA_021653895.1). Lineage (NCBI taxonomy): Eukaryota > Metazoa > Chordata > Mammalia > Rodentia > Muridae > Mastomys > Mastomys natalensis. The sequence continues at coordinate 470,961 of JAJTUV010000250.1, forward strand.
GAGAAGGAAGGAGAGAGAATGGAAGCAGGGAGGGAAGGAAGAAGAAAGGAAAAATAAGGGAGGAAGGGAGAAAGAAAGGAAGGGAGGAAGGAAAAGAAAGGGGAATCATAATTTCACTAGTTTAATTTTCACAATCCGTACTGTTAGAATAGCAGGTGTTCGGTGGCCTGCCTTTTTCGGCTCCTCCTATGCATGTAGCTGTCATTCCTGTAAGACTCATTCCCTCCCTGTTTAACCTGAAAATTTCTGTGAAATGTCTTCACTGTAGTGAATCTGGAGGACTGTCTCAAATCACCCAGCCTGATCCTGTCCAGTGACCCAGCCTTCAGAATTCTAGAAGACGGCACAATTTATACAACACATGACCTGATTTTGTCTTCTGAAAAGAAGGAGTTCTCCATCTTGCTCTCAGACAGTCAAGGGCAGGAGCAAAAGGAACTAGAAATTGTACTGTCAGCAAGAGATAAAAAGGTAAAACATGTTAGGGCAGGATGTCCCTTCAAGGCCCCTGTTGCACCTGCAAGACTGACTTAATCCTTGAATGATTCTCTTTTCTTTTGCACTCAATGTTCTCCTAACTGAGAACCAGGCTGTTAAAGAGAGTGGTGTTTACACTATTTATATGGTTAGTATTGATGAAGACTATGGCCAGGGAGCAAAGTATGAATATCCAAAGTTTCAGATAGATCTTAAGGTGTGGTTGGAAAAGGAGCCAACCTGAAGATCAAGAACAAGACAGGGGCGGGTCTCAGGGACCAGTGAAGGAATCCAAGCAGTGCCACTCCACCCTGTGTCTTCCTTCCAACTGACTGGGCTGGTGGCACTCATCCAAGAGACCTGACCTGACTTAGAAACCTCTGTAGGACCCTGCCTTTAGAATGGCCGTGTGGCCTGGCCAATGGTGTTCTGTAGAGGTGTTTGTTCATAAACTCACTTTCATGTGTTTAAGAGTGATGAGTCCTGGGCATAAAAAGACTACCAAGCTTCACATCTCACTTTAAGTAAACTCAGCATAATGACTTAGTTGTCTAATACTACTGATTACATTTATAAAAATCCCCCAACTACCAGACCATGCTTCCTTGAGTTTAAAGTATGTTCCATGATTAGAAAATTTATTCTTTTTATCCAAAGTGTGTGAAAGTTGTTTGAATGTTTATGCTCATGTTTTTGTGGAGGTATATAAATGCTTATAGACAGGATTTCAACTGTACCATTCTATACAAAATAAAGCTAATTCTTAAATATTTACTAATTGATCATCTACTGGGGACTCAGGGAGAGTCTATAGCTTCCCAAAGATATCAGTGATTAACCAAATTCTGACTGCTAACTGGTTATATCAGAAACCAGGTAGAGCTTGGGAATATAATATAATATAATATAATATAATATAATATAATATAATATAATATAATATAATATAATATATATAATATGAGGTCAGTGTGTATATGTCTGTATTTACTGATAAACATAATGCAAATGTTTTGGAGATTATTTATGATATTGTCACGTATTATTCTTACTTATTTTCCCCATTTTGTGGTGAATGGGGAAAACCACAGTTTTAATAATGCTTAATGATGCTGTATTTCTTCATTTTCCATCAAATATAGACTTTTCGGAAGAGGCATACCAAAGAACCAGTGCACAAGCGCAGTAAGAGAAGATGGGCTCCTATCCCATGTTCACTGATGGAGAACTCATTGGGTCCATTTCCACAACACATTCAGCAGGTGCATTATGTTTCTTTTATTTCATATGTGGTAAATATTTTTGCCCTTAACCTTTCCTGTTTAAAAAGAACAATTTTAATGGGCTGGGATTGTGGATTAGTGATAGTATGTATGTCCAGCATGCACAAGGTCCAAAGCTCTATCCCCAACACCCAATAAAATACATAAATAAGTAGTATACAAGTATACAATACACTGAATGATAGGTTTAAATTATCAATTGTATCGGCATCATCTATCCATCACAATGAGTAACATATAATGACTCCTCAGAGTTTTTTCATGCAAACACTAGCTATTCAAATATTTTATTTATTTATTTGGGGTAGGGGGCACACCTGTACCATACAAACATGTGTGTGAGTCAGCAGACTGCTAGAAACCATTGCTATTGTTGTTGCTTAGTAAGGCAGGATGTCTCACTGCTACACAGCTAAAATGCACAGCTTTGGAACAGTCTGAGATCTGAAGAGTTAATTGTGCAAGAAGTTTTACTACTTCAATAGCTATCATACAGTCTTTAATCCCAAATAATTTAAAATCACAGAAAGGTTTTCTGCAGCATGTACAGAAACAGAAATTGGTAAAGGCACACTGCTCACAGACTTCAGAGCTATGTGGGTAGTAAAACATTAGGGACAAGAGCCTATGACTTCACACATGGAAGAATAAAGATAAGATTTCAAATGGGCAAAAGAACAGAGGAAAGAGAGAAAGTAATTTAAAATAAACTCTCAAAAAAGACTAGATTAAGATATTGATCATGATGAATTTGTTCTTTCTCCAAATTGTTTCTTCTTGTTACAGATCCAATCTGATACCGCCCAGAATTATACCATCTTTTACTCCATCAGTGGACCCGGAGTGGACAAAGAGCCTTTCAATTTGTTCTACATAGAGAAAGACACTGGGGACATTTATTGTACCCGGAGCATTGACCGTGAACAGTATGACCAATTTTTGGTAAGATTACTGAAATATTTATTTAACATTAGGTCTCTATTTTTCATTTTTAATATTTAAACATTGATTTTTAAAGAATAAATACTGTGTCAAATAATTTATTTATACATATAATATTACTAATGTTCAATATAAAATGGTGCCAGACTGCAAAAGAGACAGCATGTTTAACAAGGGAAGCAAACGGGTAGAAGACATACAGAAAATATAATGATACATTTTCAAGCACAGATGCTTATCTATAAAACTCTAGAGAAGTAACTGAGATTTTCATTTGGTTTGAAGTTCTTTACAATAAAATACTTCCATTATTGGCAGCCAAGTTTTTATGTTGTAAAACATATAAGATCTAAAAATCAAGATAAGCAAAACTGCCACTTGGGTTCATGCCCAGAAAGTCTGACCTACTTGTACTGAGCTAGGCTCTATCACGCATGGGATTCTGAATGTGTATATATGTTAGTTGGTTGGATCCACCATTTCAGGCTTTCTTTAGTGTGGTGTTATCTCCACCCTCTGCCATACACACATCCATTTTTAAAGAAATTTAACCCTTGAATTGCATTTTGTCTATGCATCTAGAACTTATTCACCAGTCCATCTTATTCTTCTACTTAAAGACAAATCCATATATCTGTTTAGTGTTCTAATCTTTAACTGATATACAAGAGAGCCCCATGGCTTAAGAGGATGACATTGAAAGACACTCTTTAAGGCCTTATGGTTACCAACTCTCTGTAAGGGTAGTTAGTAACAATGTTCTTTGATGTTGGAGTTTAACCAAGAGAAACGTCTATGAAAGAAGTCCAGAGGGGGATCTTAGCAGCCTATCTACTGAGTTTTGGCCCCAGCAAGCCACTTGTAAAAGAAGGTAACTTCTGTGAGGAGTGGAGGGCTCTCAAGAAGATGATGCATTTATAGTAGAAAAACCTGTTTGGAGTCAGGCATACTGGACAGGCTTGTCATCATACCAATGCAGAGGGAGGCCAAGACAGGAAGATTGTGAATCCAAGGCCAGCATGCGGTATTGAGTAAGAGTCTATCACAACGGCAAGAGAAGAACAGAAAGAAAAAAAGGGAGAAGGGAGTTAAAGGGAGAGGAGAGACGATGGGGAGGGAAGAAGGATGGGAAGATAAATCAACTACAACAAATTCTGACCTGAATGTTACTCAACACTTAGAATATGAAATACAAGAGAAGAAAAACAAGTAAAGAGCAGAGGGTTCTTGGTAAAAAAATTGATAAAGAGGAGACTAGTCTTTGTTCAAGAATATCTGTAGAAGAACTCATTAAGGTAGCACAAGTTTTAAAACAACATACAATATTTCTGTTGTAGATATTTTATAACTGAGGACAAAGGTGGATTTGCTGTGACACTCTGTATTTTATGCTTCTTCCAAAGTTCTTTAGATTAAGCATATTTTGCTTTTACCAATATAAAAAAACACCTATTTAACTATTTTTAAGAATGTTTACTGAAGCTATAAGAGAGAGAAGCAAGACTTCATCGTAACCATTTTATTTTTAGTTCTTGAAGTGCTCGAAGCAGATTCCAATGGGCATTGGCCATAGCTGGCGAGCAAGCGCTCTGTTGAAAGCTATTTTTAACCCAGTATGGTTGTCATTTTCATCTCTACTTTTTTTATTCCTGGCGATTAAACACAGGGTCTTACCTACATAAGCTAAAAGTGAATCCTATACCCAGTCCTACTGCAACCACATTTACTGTTCTATCTACAAACAAGTGAAAGTTGTGAGTGAGAAATATAGGACACTTACTGATTCGATAACACCTTCCCCAGAAGCAGGGCAGTTACCAAGAATGTACTCTTCCCAGACATATGAAGCCATCTGCTGTGCATGGTGCTGGATCTACTTCACTGAATATCTATCAGAGTTCTGATGGGAGCTGGTTTTCAACCTTTGTTTTTCTTTGCTTCTTACTATTAATACTGTCAGAGGGAGGGGAGAGAATCATTAAAACAAATGTCTTTGACATTAAGTTTTATTATCATTTGATATTTTCATACATTCACACAACGAATTTTAGGCAGTCTCTCTCTTTTTTTTCATCCCAAGCTCTTTTCCTCCTGGAGCCATCTTCTCAGCCACACCCACCTTTCCTCTGAGTCACCTTTCTGTGTGTGGCCACGGAATTACTTTCTTGCTGTACACTTTGGTAGTTTTATAATTTTTATGACAGATAAAATAATTTGGAATCTATATTCAATTAGGATTTGAGCAATTTTACCTTAAATATTATCCTGTTTCTCTCATGTTTAGATCTAAATTGGCATTCAGAAATGCCACTTGTAAAATATAGGTTTTAAAATAGAATTTTCTAAGTGAAGTGTTGCAAGTAGATGTAAACACAATGTAAGCTATAAAATCACTAGAAGCAGGATGGAATAGATTTCTTTGTCAAAGGAAAAATTTTAATTAATATGTTTAAAAGTATATTTCAAATTTTTAAAACAACAATCCATTTAATAATTTTTAACTTATGATAAAAGACTGTATAAATATATTTGTTCTTTTCTCTTTTTATTTAAAAATTATACAATATATTCTTTACTCTTCATAACTCCTCTAAAAACCCCACTCATTTCCCTACCTATACAGGTACATCTGCCCATCTCAAAAACCCACAATAAAATAAAAAATAAAGATCAAAACAGACAGACAGGCAGACAAAAGCCAGTAAGACAGAAGTTATCAAAACGGAACAAAAACTCACACAAGAAGGCATGTACTTTGTTCTGTGTTGGCCAACTGCTCTTGAGCATGGGGTCATCTCTGGAGTTTGGTTTATACACCCAGTGATGCTCCATTGGAATAAGACTTTCCCCTTTTCCTGCAGGTATCAATTGCAAATAGTTTCCCTATTAGAGATAGCATTTTGTGTTCATGTCTCCTTCTCAGAGCTAGGATTTTATCTGGTTTGCACCTACGTAGGCCCTATCCTTGTTGTCAGAGTCTCTATGAGTTCAGATGAGCATCAGTCCTGTTGTGTCTGGAAGATACCATTTCCTTGGAGTCATCCAGCACCTCTGGTTCATGTGATCTTTTCAAACAATTCATTTTTTTCAAGATATATTCTATGGCTTGTTCCTCTAGTTCATCTTAAGTATCTGTCACTGTTCTTGTAACTTGGTGAGGTACAACCTCTAAGAAACAGTTTTCTTGGTTTATTGACTGCCAATATCTATCCTACCTATCACAGAGGTGTTCTAATGTTGAATTGACAATATCACATGCAAACAGGAGAATGCCTTAGAGACAAACAATATACATATCCCAGAATTTTGTAGTAGGGGTTTTGATGCAATTGCTTGATTATATACTTTTGTTTAATTGATATAAATGTGATATTTTAATAATAGATTGCTGTTTAAAATAATTTCATTTAACCAACCTATTCCTCTAGAAAAATTGAAAAGGGAAAGGCTATAACAATAACAGGCCCATGGCATTGAAAAAACATTCTTAATACATGACTAATATTATTACCATCATACTAATATTTCAATGCATTATATTGCTTTTATTATATAGAACAATGACATCTAGTCAGTGCATAAAAAAGATTACTTGAGGTTTTTAAGTGCTGCTATAAGGACCAATTAAGAAAATATTTGTATTTAGTTCCTCTATTATATAAGCATGACCAAATTCTGAAGGATCAAGGACAACCTTCAGTGTAAGATTCTAGTTTCAACTTTCCTGTTTGAAACAATTTCAATTAGAATTTCTTTGGGTGGGATTCTAGACTCATTACTAGTGAAAACTGAAACCAATATAATATGCAACACAAGATCACTGAGTCCAAATTAATGGTTGTTAAAGCATCCCCATATGTACTCAACTATCAAGAGATGAGATGATTACTTGAAGCTATAAGTGCTTCCTACATGGTAGGAAAAATGGTTTCCAATGGAAGAGTGAATAGGCAGGAGCCACTGTGAGCAATGGCAGATTGGACAGAGGTAAGGACCAGGTGTAATCCTTTGTGACAACATAGGCCAATCAATACAGGAGACTCAAAGAGATGGGTCATTTGCCTTTCTAAGAGGGAAAATGATGATGTAATAGAAAGAAAATTTTAATTAAAGTCTTATCCATTATAAGGCGCTGTGTTACTGTGTTAGGTGTTGCAGGAAAATACCTGTGACTCTGCAGCTTCATGTCTGATGAGAGTTGTAATCTACTAGACAATTTTCTGCTTTCATCTAGTCTTGTTTTCTCAAAACCAGAGTTTTGAGAAAAGTGCATACAGCCTAGGAGGAGAAGAGAGGAGCTGATGGAAACTAAATATTCAAATATTCTAAATATGGTGGTGAAGATGTAGTGTGGTGATAGGGGTGGTGATGGTGGTGATGATGGTGATGATGGTGATGGTGGTAGTGATGGTGATACATCTTGAGAGTTATGGTAGTGATGATGGTAGTCTTAGTTAGAGTTATTATTGACATGAAGATCCAGCATGACCAAGGCAACTTATCAAAGAAACATTTAACTGGGGGCTTGCTGACAGTTTCAGAGGGTTAGTCCATAATCATCATGGTGGAGGGTGTGGTCATAGGCAGGCAAGCAAGGCACTAAAGCAACAGCTGGGAGCTCACATCTGATCTGAAAGCTGCAGGCAGAGCAAGAGGAAGACTGGGCTTGGAATGGGCTTCTGTAACCTCAAAGCCCACACCCAAAGACACACCTTCTCAACGGGATCACACATACTATCAAAGCTCCCACCCAAAGACACACTTTCTCAACGGGATCACACGTACTAATCCTTCCTAACTGTCCACAAACCAGGACCAAAGGTTTATATGTCTGAGTCTATAGGGGCCATTCTCATTTAAACCACCACAATGGTGATGATGGGAATGGTAGGGATGTTAGTAAAGATGGTGGGATTAGGTTAGGGGGTTAGTTAGGATGTAATTCAACAAATACTGAACACCCATTATGCACCAATACTTAGAGTACAAAAATAATTGGGTAGAATTTATATGGAAAACAAATCCAAACCTTAAATCCTGTTGGCTGGGATTAAGATGCAGCCTGTTGTTAAGGATACAAATATATTTTATTAGTATTTTATTATAAATGCATGTTTAGTATATATAAAAATAAGAAAATACAGGCAGAATTAATTGTGACATATATGTATATTAAAATTGAAACACGTTTATAAGCTTTGCTAGTAGTTGTTAATAACATAGCTATCTGTGGGTCTACCTGTGTTCTAACTAGTTACAAACCACAGCTAGTTCTGAGAGCACTTGGAGCTCATGGAACTGAGAGCACATGGGACTTTGGTAGGAGAATAATGAGAAATAACTTTTCAAGGGGTGAAAGGTACAGGCTACACACAGTGACTACTCATTCTGTGCATTGCATCATTTCATAGCGGCACATACCTGTGCATGTTTTTAAACAATACCTCTGTCCTACTCCTGGGCTTCCTTTTGTGTATGATTTGTCTTGTAACAAGCAGCTGATGATGGTTCCTCCCTTCCAGGTGTATGGATATGCAACCACTGCTGATGGTTATTCCCCAGACTTCCCTCTTCCCCTGCTGTTTAAGGTTGAAGATGACAATGACAATGCCCCATATTTTGAAACCAAATTGACAGTTTTTAGTGTGCCTGAAAATTGCCGATCTGGTGAGTTCACGTTAAGAAAACAACATTCATTAACGCATTCGAGCGTGAGTGTGTGCATGCAGGTGTGTGTGGTGTGTGTGTGTGTGTGTGTGTGTGTGTGTGTCCGCGCACACACATGTCTGCGTGTTTATGAATCTCTCTAGGTTCTCTCCTTGCACTATGGGTTTGGGGTCTTGAGCTCAGTCATCAGTCTCATCAACAAACCATTCAACCAGTTTCATCTTGCTGGCCTGACATTTTACAGTAGTATATTAACAAGATCATTTATACTTCAGAAGTACTGTATGGTAAAATGATTGCCAGGCATGGTGGCACAAACCTTAAATCTCAGCACTCAGAAAGTAGGGATCAATGATGTCTGGGTATTCAGGGCCAATCTGGACTTCATAAGGACAGCTCTGGCTACATAGAGAGACACCTTCTCAGTAAAAGTTTAATTTTATAATTTCACTTTATGTTTTCTTTTTAGTATTTTGGATTATGTATACCTTTTGTTTTCCTACTAGATTTTTTTTTTATTAAGGCTCAAATTGTTTTGAGTTATTTTTTTTAATTTAATTTTTTACTTGATATAAGTTCATATTCTTTTCATATCATGACCAGGATTCTGGTAATCTTTATTTGATTCAGTTCTCCTTAAGGTTAGAATTCAGTTTTTGGTAGTTTGATAT